>BMAO01015530.1:0-70637 GCA_019973975.1 Trichonephila clavata | reverse complement strand
ATCTGTCTCCAAAGACAGTAGAAAACGTTTTTGGCATCTATATTTTGTATCTAGCTTTAGATGAAACACTGTTCCATCTGCCATTTACAACTAGCAAAACTAAAAGTGTTGCAAAGAAGCAGGTATGTTACGGATGGAAATGCCCTCTCAAGGCTTAACAAAACTTTTTTTTGTAGAACCAAAGGCTAAAATTGATGCATATGATCGACGAAAGTAAACGTTTTAACCCTCAAGGAAACTGTTTTTCACCAAGATTGTGTGCCAAGTCATACTATAAAATAGATGTAAAGTAAGAACATATTTTAAGGGCTTCAAAAAGCAATAAAAGTGCTAAAGGAATCCACATTGGAAATAATTTAATTCAATAAAAATTTATGCTGCTTTGAAATTGGTAACATTTTTAAATCAACTGGTATTATTTTTTATAAGATTTCAAATGTATTTTCATGCAAAATATTTTTCTGGTCTATTCACCTTTATGAAAAAAATTTATATTATGGTTTCTTCTGCCTAAAATTTTAATTTTTATAAAGATGGTAAAATTCACAGTGTGTACTGTTGAATTTTTTGTTGGCCTAAATTGTCCACATTTGGGGGTGGTTGCAATCAATTCCTTTTTATATTCCAAGCGTTCACTATGGGAAAGAGATCAGGAGACCTACCTGACCAAGAAAGTTTGGTGAAAACTTAAGAGTGTCACTATGAAATATCTTCCATTCCAACCATGCATTATCTTGTTTATAAATATATTTAGGGTGTTACACAAACCAGTTGGTGCCCAAGATTATAGCGTACTTTTGTGAGCCTGTGTGGTATACAGCAAAATTCCTGAATGTCTGATATTAAGGAAATAATCCCCCCAAAAATTTAAAATTGTTTAATCTCTTATGAGTTACAATTTTAAAAAATGAAACAGATTTCCCTTTAATCATTGATATATTTAAGTAAAGAAACAAATCTTGATATACAAGCACTTAATGCTGATGGATTGGGACTGTTTCCAGAAATATTGAATATAGTTGAGAACTAAATACAAATACCTGAAAATTTTCAGAAATTACATTTTTTAAAAGGCAGAAATAATTATCTGTTAATTGGTATAAATTTCACTATGATATTTTTTAGATATTCAATAACATTAACTCACACTCCCTTATGTAAAGAATGGCTTTTAAACTTTTAAGAGTTTGTAATTTTTAGGCTTATTTCTTGTGAAAAATTAATGCAGGTATTCCTGATTTCAGATAAATCTTTTTATGTCTGTTGCTTAGGTGAATTAATACAGCAGGCAGACTTTTCAAGGGTATAGGCCACTTCTTATTTTTTTCAAGGTATTGCGGTCCACATAGTGGCAAAAAGGTCTGCAATATTTATTATAATTTAATAATAATTACAGAATATGTATAGCTATATACAATATGTATATACATAGTGACAACTAAAAATTTACTTTTTTAAAACTACGTTGAAAGCAAGATGCATTGTTGTTGCTAATGCCACCTGTCTGACGAAGTCAGATCGAGGCCCACAAAATTCATCATGGCATCTGGCTATATATTGTGCGCCTGTCGTTAGCCGTAGCTTTGAGCACCATGCAGGTGACAGTACGATTTGGCTCGGGGCCTCCCACCTCTTCCCCTTCCACCAACCTCATGAAAGGACTTGTGGCTCAATGGCTATTTAGAGTACCCCCCCCCCATGCCACGAAGGCACTATACATTTACAAACATCCATGTCTTCTCCAGGATTCGAACCGAGGCCCTATGTCACAGCAGTCAGCGGTGCTAACCACTATATCGGATGGGCAACGAAAATACAAACATTATTTTATTTATGGCTATAAATATTATAACATATGATGCATTTTTATGATCAAACAATTCAAAATACATTAAAAATCATTTTCATCTACAGTTAGTTCTCGTAGTTATAGTCAGTAGAAGACTTGGTTTGCACACTGTCCGCCAATCTTGAATATTTCGGTATATAAAGATATATTCCGGCGGTTGACTTAATGCGCACCCCTGATGAACAGTAAAAGAAAAAGTTGATCACAACACAAGCATTTTCAAATGGTATCAAGAATATGGGATTTGGACTAATTATTTATAATGTTTTTGACAAGATGGTAGAGGAAACCCAAATAAGTTTTTTTTTAATGTGGTTGTATTTTAGGACATTAATGTTGTGATTTTCCCATGTATGTCAATCCATGAAAATTTAAATGTTTTTTAATTTTCAGAACCCATTAGAAGAGATTGTGGACTCACATTTTGTACTCTACTTCAAAAGACATTCATTTTATTATTAGAAATAAAATCATGTATTTTTGAACTTGTGACTATTGTACATTGGCTCTTTTTTCTTGAGAAATATTGCATCATATACAAAAACACTTTTCAATAATGTTAAGTGGTTGATCATGAATTTGAACAGAGGGAAACAATAGGCAATAATATGGCCAAATTATATAATCACAGAATGAAAAGGAGCCTCATTTAACTTGAATTTCAAATCAGGTGGGAAAGCAATTCTCCTATGGACAGACTTATTGCTCTTCATGACAGCTGTCAAAATCAAGGTAAAGTAAGGTTCTGTTCCATTATAGGAGTATTTCAACTACAGTAGGTCGTTTATCCGAATCAATTGGGACCGGACACCATTCAGATACCCGAAAACCGAATGCGATCCATGCAGTATACGATACTGGACACTATACAAATATTAAAAATCATGACATGCGGGAAACGTGCTTGAAAAAAAAGTAAAATACACTGGTGTGCAAAAATTAAGGACGAGACGGTTTTTTCAATATAACTTTGTACAAAAGCATTCCAAATCAACACATTTAATACCGTAAGATCCCCAATACGTAAGGACATGAGTAATGTAAGCAACACTTACTAAAAGAGAAATCAGAGGGATAAAAAGAAGCTTTATTGAAAAAGTAGCATGGAGCGCAATGCGACTGAAGGCCGAAACATCCCTGTGATGGGTGTCCAGCAAGAAATATCCGGTCTTTTGTAGGGGATATGATCTCCCCTGACTGCTAGGTAGGTTTCACAGCGTCTGCCCATGCTGAGAATGAGGGTGTCAATGAGTTGTTAAGGCATTGCTGCCCATTCGTCTTGCAGCGCCAATCGAAGCTCCGGAATCGTTACTGGTGGTAAGGTACGAGCTGCCAAGCGTCTGCCTAGAAAATCCCATACATGCTCGATGGGATTGAGATCCGGAGATCGTGCCGGCCAATCCATACGTTCAATATCCTCACTCTCTAAGAGCTGTTCGGCAGCTACTGTGCGATGACATGGTGCATTGTCGTCCATGAAAAGGAACTGCGGACCCATAGCGCCTCTAAAAAGACGCACATATGGAAGAAGAATCTCGTTACAATAACGGGTCTCGTTGACTGAACCTGCGTCGAAGATGTGAAGGTCTGTACGACTACCAAGCATGATGCCTCCCCAAACGAGAACACCGCCACCTCCATACCTGTCCCTTTCAATGATGTTCGAGGGATGATTGCGGCTTCTCCAGATGAGTATGCGATGAGAATCGCTACTCAGACTGAATCTGCTCTTATCTGTAAAGAGTACTCGTCCCCATTCATTGTTTCTCCAATTCCGGTGTTCCCGGCACCACAGAGAACGCCTTCTCCGATGGGCAGGTGTTAGAGGTACACACCGTACAGGGCGTCGTGCAAACAGACCACCACCGTGCAGTCTTGGCCACGGTAAAACGCGATATCGGTCGTCCAGTCGCCTGTGTCTAGCGATTTCTCCCGCCTGTTTCTTCTGGCCTGTAAGGCAATATACTGGTCATCTGCGGGTGTGGTTCCTCGTGGACGACCACTACTGAACCCCCGGATAGCTGTTCCTGTAGTTTGAAATTGTCTCCAAAATCGTGAAACGATGCTGTGAGCAATTCCGAACTCTGCAGCCACACTTGTCACACTGCGACCTTCCTCCAACTTCCCAATGATTCGACCTCGGGTAAAAGCATCCAGATGTCGTCTAACAGATTGATTATTTGCCATTTCTCGCTGAAGCAGCAACTCGGTGTGATTTTAACTGCTATACGGTGTGCAATCTCTTTGCCAGAAATACTAATCTTACACCGACAACATGCTTTACTACTCAGACACTCCCCCATTACGTCTACCTGCATATCTGCGCATGTGCTACCGTACATCACCTCACTTAATCTCCTGATTGGTCTTTCTGTCCGCTCTGCCTCTTCGTTCAGCTGATATGCTAATTTTTTGACTTCGTCCTTAATTTTTACACCAGTGTAGATGGAAAATAATCACTTATTTTTCGCTGTACCATTGTACACCTTCGTTTTTCAATGCAAGGTCTCTGATTCTCTTCCGCTGCAGTAGTTGAATAGGACAGCATTCTGTTGTTCATACCACTCCATAGCTGTTTCAAACGCATCAGCATTTGCTACTTTCATTGTTGTGGTCCTCGTCTCCATCTGTTTCATCGTCAACTGGGTCGGATTCTTCTTGCACGGAAGTCACAATCTCATCATTTAGCATTTGAAATCCAGTGTTCTACATCAACAAAAGAGCAAGCATGCACCCCCTCACTTCTCAACAAACAGACTTAATATTCTGCGCAGATGTTTACCAAATTCCCCAAAAATCCCTTACCTTGGGTTTTCCCATCACTTTTGGCCTCACAGAAAACAAATGTTGAGCATTGCACTGTTCGAAAACGGATCTGGACGTTCTGGGTAATAAACGACATTCTACTGTACCTTTAATCCCTTAACTGTTGCTGGCATAAAAATTCGTTTTGCTATGTATTAAGTACGCCAGACGTATACATCAATCCAGGGTCATAAAAAACGATATTGACAGTGTTTGCAAAAGATATGCCTATTTCTTTCCCCCTAATACACAGCATACTAGTGGAACATTGAATCAGCAGGTAAGGGGTTAAGATATTACCAACACCTGGTTGGTAGAAATTTATCCTGTAGCTTCGATAAATGGAAGTCTTACAGAATTGTATGAAGAAATCATAAGGGAAATATTAAATTAAAATTCTTTTCATGTACATCAAAGGCTTGCATTATTAATTCTATAAACTGATCTTAATTTTTCAAAAAATATACATAGAATAACTTTGAATATTATAAAGTAATCTGAAGTTTTGTCGGAACTTCAATCTCAATGCATATGAACCAAAATTTGTTTACTCATTTATTCAGAACTTATCTTGAGTATTTATATTAAATTAATAAAATGATTGCACTTGTAGAAACTGTTAGCCACTGAAAAAATGTATCATTAACTTCATTGTCAATCATGACTTAATTCTAAAATTATAATCTACATATAAATCAACTATTTATATGTAAATTACATTACATTATATATATATATGACCATATTTTATACACAAATAATCACTTTGTAAAAATATTATTTAAAGTGAATGCTTGTAAATTATCAGGAGGTTAGTAATTGTACTACTAGATTTTAAAAACCTGTAATGCTAATGACAACCAGAATATAATAGACTTCA
This sequence comes from Trichonephila clavata, assembly GCA_019973975.1. Classification (NCBI taxonomy): domain Eukaryota; kingdom Metazoa; phylum Arthropoda; class Arachnida; order Araneae; family Nephilidae; genus Trichonephila; species Trichonephila clavata. The sequence goes on along the minus strand of BMAO01015530.1, from coordinate 65,103 downwards.
TTAAAATAATTCCCACCCTTAAAGAAATCAAAGATTGTAAACAACAAGCTTTTCTGATAGTAGAATCGCTCCTAGACGATTAATTTCCACTTTTTAAAATTTCTCAAGTCTTTTATTTTCAATAGTTTTACTCATCTCAATAGTTTAACTTTTTTCTTCCTTCCGAGTCGGGCAGTCACTTAATATCAGCAGCTCACGAACCAATAGCAACCCTCACTCCAGTTCACCACGTCTCTACATTTCCATTGGCTCCTGCTATCTGAAGCCACACCTACTTCCACCCAAACCACGAAAGCATCGCAATGAAACACCACTGCCAGATACGGAGCGGAGGGACTTGTCCAAGTCCCAGTCTCCGGCGTCAAGTCTAAAAAGATTTTAAAAACAGGCGAGTAAAATGTGTTACAATCCAGTCCCAAGATATAGAAAACAATACCATAAAATTATACTGATTTCTCATTCAACACATTATAAAATTGTATTGTGTTGTTGTTGCTAATGCCACCAGTCTGACGTAGTCAGATCAAGACCCATGAAATTCATCATGGCATCTGGCTATATATTGTACGCCTGTCGTTAGCCGTAGCTTTGAGCACCATGCAGGTGACAGTACGATTTGGCTCGGTTCCACCCTGATTTTGAGGAAAAACGCCCTGGGAGTGGTCAGGGGCCTCCCACCTCTTCCCCTTCCACCAACCTCATAAAAGGACTTGTGGCTCAACGGCTATTTAGAGTACCCCCATGCCACGAAGGCATTATACATTTACAAACATCCATGCCTTCTCTGGGATTTGAACCCAGGCCCTACGCTATACCAGGCCTAACCGCTATACCGGATGGGTGACCTGTATTCTGTAAACACATTTAATTAAAATCATCTCTGAAAGAAAAAACTTATTTTTCAATATACTATATAAAAACTGTTTTGTAATGTATCACATGTTAATTTTTTAATATATCAGAAATTGAGTATATTTCAGCATCTCTTAATTTTAAAAATATTTCCATTAATGTTACATAATAGAAAAGTAGAAAATAAAACACTTCTTGAAAATAGCTTGTATTTTTATTCTGTATGATAATGAAACAAAACAATGATATATTGTGGAATGATATTACAAATTTCCCTCAAAATTACATAAATACTTGCTGTAGAAAAGAAATAATTTTAAATATACAGTTAAGTTATACTTAAGCCAATAATTTTCTAATCAAAAGCAATACAGTACAACGGAGCACTTGGTTCTAAAAGAAACCATTTCCCTTAAAAAGAACCTAAGCAAATTTAGAAAAAAAATACAAATATACACAAATTTGATTTTATATTCATTGGTATAAAGATGATTGAGTTTAAACCTTGTCAGTTGAAAGTTATGTATATTTTTAAAAATACATATTCAAGTAAGAATTTTACCTAATAACTACAAACTGGATGAAAAAACCAACAAATATGACTAAAATTTGAAAGAAATATTTTTCTTTCAAATACATACGCTCAAGAAAGGGCAAATAAAATATTTTAAAATGTTATGTAAAAAAAATTACAAACCCAAGTTCATACAAACTCTAACTGCATCACAATATTAATAAAATTATGCTATTTGACCCAAACATAATTTTACATATTGAATATTAAACATTTACATAATTTAACAATGCACCATTTGCATTCAACAAACATTTTTAACTTTTATAAAGTACATTTCCTATATGCATAAACTGTGAGGGTAAGAGGAAATATATCCTTTACAAAAGGATGTACATAAATATGATTCAGATTAATATATCATTCATAACTTTAAAGTCCCTTAAAAACAAACTACCTAATATTGATACTATTTTTCAAAAAAGTTAACTGAAGATATAAAGGAAGACACTCATTAGGAAAAAACTAAAAAGTGACTGGATAAGTGCTGAAAAAGAATACGTAAAATTCATATGATGTGATATTTTAATGATTAGAAGTCCATCTTTTTGCTTCAACTTGCCAAGGCTTTCAAAAAAATGTACATTTTCTTTTTTTTAATTAAAGGTAGGGGTCTAGATGGGATTATCCTATGGCTGAAGCAACTATTTCACTGACATTGGGATCAGTGCTTCTAACAGCAATGTTCATGGTCACTCCCTCGGTGTCTGCGCGAAGGGCCAGCTTGGCACGTACTAACACAGCGTGACCTCCCCTGTATACACCTGATAAGAAGAGGACATGGGAGCTTTTGTTCTCGGGCACTTTATCAGACCTCTCACAGGGTTGCATTCCCAGAAAGTGTGTTATGTTCTTGACGGCATCTAAAAAAAGGATTAATGTATAAAAGATTTTGATTGGTTTAAAGAAATGCAGTAGAAAATAGGAAAATAGCAGTAACATATATAAGTAGGGTTTAAATTCTAAATTTTTTTTATCACTTCAAAATTGTAAAATCGATAATTACTGACAAAATTGGAACAGACAATGGGCTCAACTAATGTGACATTACATAGTCACACGATAATGATAGATAGCCATGTGTTTTTAGTCAATCAGTTCAAAAACTCGTGATGTCATAGTCACACGATAAAAGCAATCATGTTTTGAGCTAATCAGTTCATGCGCTTTGTTGTTGCCACAACTTTTGACCTTTTCAGAAACTTTCTCTACAAAGTACAAATTTTTCAACAATAATGCACATAGGTTGACAAAATGCATTTTATTTAAAAGTACAAGAATAAAATAAAACTTTTTTTTCATAACATATGAAGTGAATTGGATACAATTTCATTTCTTAACAAGTTTTACAAATTGAACAACAAGTACATTTAGTTTGATGTCTGTTTTGAATTCAATAGAGAACAAGTGTTTGTCTTTATCATGTGACAATCATGAATTGAGCCCATTGTGAACCCTATTCATACAGAACAAAATTATGAGATGGTACACAATTTTTGGCATTCTAATTGCAGGATTTGAAGACTGATTGAGAATTAAGAAGCATATAAATATTTAAGCCATTCTAGTATTAAAATTAATTGCCTTATCAACTGAAAATGTTCTATAAACCTTAATAAAGAAATTAATTTACCTTCTAATGTTTTTAAATTAAAAGCATAGGTATCCTCCAATTCATTTTTAGCTGTAACCTCCTCCCATGCTGCTCCAAAATTCGTTTTCAGTACCTTTTGGATGTGGTCATTCAAAAGAATATCTAAATCTTCCAGCTGAAAAAAATATGTACATTCCAATTTTGAAATATGCATTTGAAGATTAACCAATTTTGTAAGCAGATATATTACTATTAAATAGGATCACTCTTAAAATGTAGCTGTATCTAAAAAAATTTCAAAGTTAAACTTGGCAAATTTAAGGATTGTTCAAAACATTACTTCTGGAATCTGGATTTTTAACACGCTTTTATAAGTTTCACTTGCATGTAATGGAATCTTGGAACTCTATTTTCACCCACTTAAAAAGGTCAGATTAATTTGAAATTTTGCACACTTGTCAAGGACCGATGACAATAGAATAATTTCATAACCTCCATTGTCCTCATCCGGATCATCAGGAATAAGGATAATCAGATTTGGTGACGATTCCATATACCACTTCCAGATTTGGCAACTTATTGCACACACAATTCAGATTTAGCGACTAAAAGAAAAAGGTGTAACCCTACAGCGAGTGTTTTTAATTAATACACTTGTGGTTCATAAAAATAAAACAAACAAAAAAAGTGTTCTGTATGTGAGAAAGTGGAGGGTGGGTGTGTACTATTAATTTCTTACTATAATATAAACATTTTTCTATAAATGAAAATAAAAATAAAAAAAGGCTTGTGATGTGAAAAAAGTAATTTATGTTCTAACAGCTAAATATTTTTTATTTTCATAAAGCAATACGTTTAGAAGTGATGATACGAATTAACATTAAAGCAATACGTTTAAAAGGTGAGAATACGATTGACACTTAATATTACCATGTTTTTATTAACTCCCTTTCTTTAATGTCTCTCCGATTTTAAACTGTGTGACTTTCTGATGAGCTAGAGACTTGAAATTAGGACCATATCTCAGAAGTGGATGACAATGCATGAAAATGTGAATAAAGGGGGAAAAAACGAAAAGGAGGAATTTTATACTTTTCAATCCGTTATAAAAACATGATACATTAAATTTTTTTAAATTCAAATTTTCTTCTTACCACACATTTTATTTGTTTGACCTGTTCTTTTGAGATGGAATCTAATATAACGATACGGAACTCATCCAAGGCCCCGTAAACAGAGAGAATAAATACACTTCAGACCCTTTAATTAAAATCCTTTGAAGAGCAAAACTTATTCCAGCAGCCACGTAATTCTGGCTCCAAATATCAAACTCAAGGAGAAATTTAACAATGAATAAATGACAGTTTAAAAAACTAAAAAACACGCTTTTACTGTAGATCGAACGAAAAAATGAAAAATAAATTATAATTTTAAAAAACTACAGAACACTCTTTTATACTGAATCGAACTAAAAAGTAAAAAAAATTTTTTTAATATAAGAATAAAATGATGGAACATGAAAATTAATGTCATTGGGGTAAAAGCGTGGGGTGCAATTTCGGAATTGAAAGAAGTTAGAAACTATAACAATTGATATATATATATAGAACACCCCATGCTTTTACCCCAATGGCATTAATTTTCTCGTTCCTCATTTTATTCTTATATTAAAAATTATTTTTTTCTTTTTAGTTCGATTCAGTATAAAAGCGTGTTCTTTAGTTTTTTAAAATTATAATTTATTATAGACAAATTTTCCAAAGAAATATTTTATGAAATGCTCCAGGTCATTCATTTCTTAGAGTTGAGAGAAAAACATGCTTTTATAGCCTCAAAAATCTCAACTAAGGAATGAAATCAATATTCATGTAAATTTTTAGGTATAAAAATAATCAAAAGATCAGGATAATAGGGTGGATGTTCAATCACATGGATGAATTTTTGATAGAGAAATTCAACCATCACATAGCATATAATTGTTTTACATACCATCTTAATAAATGTACAGATGTCTAGCGTGAGTTTAACGTTTACTTTTTAACTAATGTCTGTAAGACAGCTCTATGTACCAGATAGCTTTAACTCTGTCTGAAATTTAGTGGATTTGAGCAGTCTCTTTACTTTCGAGATACTACTTTTATACACACATTTTATACTCCATAAAAACTGACATATAACATACACCTATACTTTCAAGCTGCAAGCTGAAACAATCTGCATATATTAAGCTCATAAAATGGAATTGCCATGTGATGCTTGCTTAACCCTTTAATGATGACACCTCAATCAGTGAATCGGTTTCAGGACGACTACTAATATGATGCACTGTTGTGGAGACAAGTGGTTCATGGTACTAATTGTAAAAAGGCTTTCTGACTAGAAGCTAGTTGACAAATCACAAATTTTTTAGTCTTTTCCACATGCATACCGATTGACAACATCAGAATTTCAAAATATACTCTGAAAAGAGGACCAGCATGAGTAGCTGAAATCAAAGGTACATTATATTCCATAAGAAAAGATAAAAACATTACGTCAATCCTTTTCATATTTGTCTGAACACTCTCCTTGAAAACACAATCCAATATTGAGTAACTGTTACTTTATTACTCCATTGCAATATACTTTAAAGTTTACACATGATGGACTATTTCATTATCCACCTTCAGAAATGCATGTCTGAAGGACATTCATCACAAAATGCCTATTTTACCTTTCGAAAATTATAGTCATTCCAGAAGTAAAATACATGCAACATAAAAAAATGAAACAGGCTTATTTTGCTTCGATTATTTTTCTATCCATCAGGAAAGTCAGTATTGGGAAAGAACAAGAGGCATTCTATAAGTAAACCATTTTTTTTCTTCAAAATAATACAGATTATTTCCAGTCAACTTCGATATTTACATTCCATAGATAATTATAAATTTAATAAAGATTCTGAGTGCCCCAAATTAGTAGAAGTTTGGCTAGTGCTAAATCATTTGAACATTTGTTTCCAAAAAAGACCCCATCATTCCTGAATGAAATGTTACCATAGACAAGAGTCTTATATTGTGAAAAGGACTAAGTTGCATGCAGTATATTCCACTAAAGCAATCACATTTTCAAATAAAAAATTGCATGCCTTGCGAATAAGAATATGGATATGAATGGTCTATGGTAATGCATATGAGAGAAGAAACTGATGTGATATGTACAAACATTTGAGCAAATCCTCACAGAATGTAATGACTTATTAAACTTTACATTAAGGATATTATCTGAAAACTCTGATAACTATTCTCCAAAATATCCTTATTAATTACTGCACATGTGTATGGAACATTAAAACTTTAAAGAAAAGAAGTTTCCTAAGAACACTTTAAATAAATTGAACACTAGCTTAACAGAAAGGATAAGTCTGCAATTTGAAATTAATTGACTAGAAAGCAGATTCTCTTGTATTTACAGTACATAATCAGGGAAATAATTCGTGTATCCACATCTAAAAAAAATTCAAAAGTGGTTATGGAGTATAACACATTATGGATGATATTGATCAAAAGGATCACAACCTCACTAATTATCATGTGATAAAGAAAGAGGAAAAGAACTACTGCAAAAAATATTTTTTCATCAGTTTAAGAAATGTTAATGTGTACAAGAAACATGGTGATAAGTACACATTTACAGCTTCAATTAGATATCAACTGACAACATAAAATCCATATAGCAGTACAAAATAAAGTTTTGATTATTTAAATTTACTAAGAAAGATTTTTAAGAGGCAATTCCACCAACAAAAAAAGCTCGTAAAACAGTGCTTAGTGTTCACAAAATGACAGTGGATTAAGAATGAAAAAAAAAAAGCTTGGTATTTTGTGTTGAATTGCGACTCTTGCCATGTTCTGAGATCACACTAAATCAGATCTTAAGAACCAAGATAACCGAAGTAAAGTATATCATTATTTCATGTTTAAGAAATGAGCAGTTTGAAACTTTGTAGTAATTGATGTAATGAAAGTAAATGTAATAATTATAATTAAAAATAATAGCATTTTTTATATTGACAATCCTTAATGTTACTTTAGAATTCGGCTCTCATTTAAGAAAGAGATAAAACTTCCAAGGGAAAACATTTTCTGCATTAAAAACTGTGTTCAAAATGCACAAAAATATTAGAAATGATAATTTTATTAACAGTTTTTGGAACAAATTTGAGAAAAAAATAATAATAAAGCGGTTAAGCGATTAAAGTGCCTTCTTAAGCACAGTTTTTGCTAGATAATGTTGCAAAAATTAATATTGAAGGTTTTAACAAATACAATCTAGACGTCCTAGTGTGTGCAGTTGTTTAGTGAATTCTTCAGTTATAAACATGAAACATTCTAGAGGAATCAAATTACAGTTTACTCACCACATATTCATCTTCATATCCCTCATCATCATCAGGCTCTCCACTATTAGGATCACAATCTTTTACAAGATACTTCAAAGTATTGCCAAAAGTCCCAATAACTAAAAAACATGACCCATAAAAAATTTAATTAAATTATGGCTAATTCAAGATTACATTGTTTAATCTCAAATATAAGAAAAATAAAATAAATTAGCATAAAAAAAGGAACTTTATTTTGAGATATCAATATGTTTTTGCCAAAGAAAAACCACTAAAATGTGGTACTAGGCTCGAACTCATGACGTGCCAGCCACAAGTGGGTTGCCTTGGCCACATACTTTAGTGGTGAAAAAATTATAATATCTTGAAAATATTATGAAGTTACATAAATACAAAAAAATATGTGTTTAAGAAACATTCAATTCAAAATATTGAAGAACTTTATGTAATGAATGATTGAACATTATCTATTTCCTATCAACAGAAATCAATTAAGTAATTTGAATGTTTTCCAACATAGAAGGAAAGAGCTTCTACAGAATGTAATAGAATTCCTAATTGAAAAATAAATTTTTAAAATTTTTAATACTAGCAAATATATATTTTACCCTTAAATTAGAATTGCAAAACATTTCCATCAGTAAGCCATTTTTGCTTGCCCTACTAGTGATTATGCATGTGAAATCCAGTTCACTGATCTTAAATTCTCCTTTGCAATGCATCTAACTTTAAACAAATTTAATAAACTACCAAAGAGGTTTTTTTTAATCTATTGTTTTGAAGTCTTTATTATTAGATTAAACAGCAGTATTAAAAAATTAAAATATGTACAAAATTATTTTGGAAAATGGTTTTACAACTACTGTAAAAACAGCTGTACAATCTCTTTCTTGGCCATCAGAGCATAAAAAAACACACAGAAATAATAAACTTAGTTTTTAATATAAAAAATGTTTTGAAATTTTTTTGTACAAATACTAAAAGATATCGTGCTGCATGCGAAAAATTGAAATAATCATTTTTGGCATGCAACAATTTAAGAAAGTAAAATTAGAGAATACAAACGGATTCGGTTTTCCACTTTCAATGAGAATTAAGCCCGAATTAAGGTGACCAATCGTCCTCTTTTAGGAAGGATAGTCCTTTTATAGGTTCTTTCCTCAAAAAGTGTCCTCCTTTTCAATATTTTAAAAACTAATCTGTTAATCTCTATTCAGAGATGTCAGGCCGAACTGTTATGCACCATGTGCTGGTACAGTATGAATTATAGAAGATATTAATGTATTTTGTGCATAATCTGGCATCTATTTTACACAAAATGATTCAAAAGATTGTTGGTGAATATATTTCAGCAAGATGTTAGTCTTATTTTGAACGATTTTGCCTTCAATAAAAATCATCATTTGAAGCAAAGAGATCATTCCTTAAATTATAAAAAATATTGTTAAATTCAGAAAAATCAAATCCAGGCATAATGGAAAAGTTAACCAAAGAAGGGTAGGATTTTTGCCAAACATGTTTCCAATATGCCAAAGAATGGTTTGAAAAATAACAATTTTCAATAGTTTTTTTTTTACTTCATCGCAAGTAAATTGGACAGATATAGAAAATTGTGTTGAGTTTTTATCGAAAGAAATACCTGATATTAAAATCCATGACAATTGTCTGTTTGAAGAAATTAGAAGGTTGAATGTATATTTAAATTCTGATAAATTAAAATGATGGGAAAATCAGCATGTTGAAACTGATTAAAGATGGGAGAAAATATTTAACCATTTTAAAAATGAACACATTCACATGAAAATTTAGTTTACATTGTGCTGCTCTGGAACTAATGCAGCAGTTGAAAGTGTTTTTTCAATTGGTAATGATTTGTGTGGATAAGTGAGAAATCAAGATTGAATGTTGATACTTTAGCTGTAGCACTTACAGTAAAGTACAATATAAAGGAATGTTTCTAGTTCCAAAATTTCTGACTTAGAAAATGATATATTGACAAACAAAAAAAAAAATCACTCAATGGAAAAGTATTTAAGTAAATAATTAAAGGGGATGCAAGTATAATTAGTGTATTTTTGTTTGAACTAATAAAATGTTCCATATATTTATGTTGTAATTTTTTCTTAAATTTTTCATCCCCCTTTTCATTGCAAAAAAATTGGCCACCTCTCTGAATACCATAAAAGCTCTTTGGAAAATAATCCATATAGTTTGGCATAAAACACCAATATTAAAAAGTTATCGTTTCACCTTAAATTTTACTGAATAAATTTTTTCATCATTATAAAATAAGGAAAAAGACTAATTCATATAAAAATTTTTCAAGAAAAAATAATTCAGAGAATGGCAGTAAACTCACCAACCAAGGGATCTGTAGGTAAGCTTACACAAGCATATGTAGTTCCTGGTACACTGTATTGAAGTTTAGCACAAGGTGCATATGCAACAACCTCAAATCCATCACTTGGTTCAACTTGTACATAAACATTTTCTAAAATTTGATCAGATAGAGTATTGGTACAATCAAACTAAAGAAAGGAGAAAAAGATAAATATTAATCACAGTAATAAAAATATCTGCTTCAGCTTTCGAAAAAAATTTTTTTTTTAGTTTTTACTCTCAGTAAAAACATATTGACTTTATAAAGTTGAAACAATTTAATCTAAAAGAACTGTTACTTACTAAAAATTAAATATTTTAAATAAAATTTTTAAAACAAAAATTTATTATTAACTATTTGGAAACTACACCTTGATTTGAATAATTTTTTTTAAACAGATTTTTTAAAAACCATAATGACTAAGCTCAAACAACTCAAAAATATACACAAGAAGCTGTTACAAATAACTTGAGATTTTAACATCTTTTACAGATTTTCAGATGAAAATATTTAGATTGCCTTTGTATTAAACATTAGTCCTGAACTAAATGGAAAGAAGGACACAGAACACTTTTCAGAGAATGGAAAGATACTGTCAAAGATGTCATACTTACTTGAAGAACTATATGATTACTAAATGTATGTTTTATGCATCTGACTACAAACTCTGTTTCTGATTCAGTAAGTTCAATAGGAAGTGAGGATTTGAAAAGAGGACCCAAGTTGAGAGCAGCAAGTTCTGGTACTGCAGCCAATTGCTCTATGGGGAATAAACATGAAATGAAAATTGAGGAAGTAAAAAGTATTACAGTTACTATACAATGAGAACTAATGTTAATCAAATAGTCTATAAAAATGGTATAATATAAAAAGGAATATTACTGATTAGTTAATTATTACTTGTTTAAAGTTAATATGAAAAAAAAATCTGACATAAACGTGTACATTTTAATAGATATAAATTTATGGAAGCTTTGAAATCTGATAATTCGACAAATAGTCACATCTAAATAAATCATCTTAAGCAGTAATTAATTATTACATAATCTGAGAGAGGGGCAAGAAATTCTTCAAAATCCAATAAAATCAAAACAGATATTAATAATTATGAATAAAATCATTAAAATTGAGACTTACGTGAATTTAAACAAATAATTTTAATTTTTCTCGATAGTCTGAAAAATATTAAATTTAAAAAGTGAATTTACACAGGATTCTGATAAAAATGCCAAGTTTTAATCCTTTAAATTCATATTTGTTTTTAATGCACAAATTATGCTTTATGCTTTAATATGAGCTGTATATTTAAGTTCTGTTTGAGTATATTTTTAAGAAGATGCCATGGTATGTCGTCCGATTTCAGTTTCAATGAATGAAAAAAAAGCATGGATTTAAATAATCATGTTTACCTGCAAATATGTCTTGACGAGAAGCAGCAACTTTTTCTTTGGTTTTTCCAATAATTGGAACATCTTCAAGATGATAAAAAGAAAAATAAGATTTATCACTCTTTTTTAAGTAAACATTAAAGATAAAAAAACTAGATTATTCAAAATTTTTTTATTCAAATTCATTTTTTATTATAAAAATTGTGGAATAAATTCAAACCTTTTAAAATACTATTTTAATTATATTTATTGTATATATAAATCACAATAAATATGAATAGTAGATCAAAATATATTATAATAAATCTTAAAGACATTTTGGTTTCATATTACTTGAACACAGAAAGTAGATTAATTGAAATGGAAAAAGCTCCAGAATCTGTACATATTCAATTGGTTTAATTATCAAAAACATTTAATAAAAATACTTAGCTTATAAACAAAACGAATAGAATTTATGAAAGTTTGATTGTAATTCGGTACTTTTCAACAAAGAATAAATAAAATTAATTTTAATTTAAATGATATTTTAAAAGAAAGACGTCTTTATAATATATACAATATAACATTTAAAAAAAATTTTATATCTAATTTTAATAATATTAAAGATTTATTCACATATACATTAAAACATACAAAGAAAACTACATAAATGATTTTGGTATTTGCGTATTATACCCTCAAACAAATTCATCATATCAAAAGATGCTGCCAAATGCCAATCAGCCAATAGCAGAAATTGTTCCTGTGCAACAATCCTGAACACAATAATAATGATGACAGCATTTGGCAACATCTTTTGAATTGGTGAAATGGACCGATGGTATGATATGCAAGTACCATGTTTTTTTAAAACCAAATTTTCAGTAAACACAATTCAACTTAGAAATAAAAGGAAAATTATAATAATTATAAAACTTAACAGAACATATATATAAGGATGTTTTTATTAAAAATTATAATACACATTTTTATAGTTCTATAACTCTTCTCTATATTCCAATTCCTCTTTTCCCAATTCACAGATGGTGTTAAATAGCTCATAAAAATGTTCTCAATATTATTCATGTAATTTTGTTTATAGATTGTTTAATTAAATATGTATTTAGTAAAAACAAGTTTTATACTAATTTTTTGTTCTTTAATTTGAGCATGATCTAACCCTTTTTTATGCTTCTTTAGGTATGTAACCCTATTAATAAATAATTTAGAAATTATATCCATTATATTCCACAGGATTTCACTCAGTAATGTAAACAAAAAGGAAGACGATTGGCTAGCCATAAATCTATTTAAAACTCAAGCAATATAGAGCAATCTTCACTCTGCAAAGTTTATAAAAAAAGCAATATCCATCTTTTCCCAAAACTTTCAATTATTTATTTTAATTTTTATTTGCGAGACATGATTTGAATCCTGGAGTATATATATATATAATTAATCATACTAAATGCAATCAATATGTAGAAGTATAAGACTTAGGTCACACATATTTGAATGATCACAATTATATATCTATATATATATGGAATTATAAGTTAAAATCAACAAGGAATTATATATATATTTATATAAGCAAAAACAAGTACTTACACATGGAAGTAAATAATTCTAAAGGAAAGAATGTAAAAACTGATAAAGCTCTTAAAACCAAAATTGTGTTCAAGATTAAAAAAATTATGCAAAACCAAATAAGCAAAGCCTTTTTATTCATAACTTAACAGAAGTTCAAGCATTGATCTCATATTGAACACATTTTTTAATTAATCTTGCACATTAACAAAGAACCATTAGTTCAATAAAAATAAAAAAAATCTTTTTTAAAAAATTACATTTTAAGTTTTGTAATTTTTTAAATATATATTTTTTCTCTATCATGAAGCACACATTAGTCACCATTAAAATTATATTAAAAATAAACTAAATTCTCAAGAATCATATTTGCAGTTAATTTAGTGTATTGAAGCCCAGTGGCTGAGTGGTAGCATTTCGTGCTGCAACATCACAGGGTCCAGGATTCAAAGCGTGGGTTGGGCAAGGTTGACTCAGCCTTTCATCTACTCAATGGGTTGATAAATGAGCATGAAGCTTGCTTGAACTTTACACCGAGAGTCTCATGTTAGACTCACCCAGAACATCCGGACATGCACCTATGCCTAAGGTCATGAAAAATGAGATGGGCACAGTAGGCCTCGACCTTCAGGGGCTGTTGAGGTACTGAGTTAAGTTTACAGTGTATTAATTTATTAGTTAATGTATTTTATTCTTCAAAATACAACTCTACAGCTAATATCGATTACAATCATTAAAAATTTAATTTTGCAGATTTATTAGCCATTATATTTTTTTCAAATATGCATACTTTTAAATTTGATTTTAATTTAATTTGCTTTGCACTTTGAAGCAACACAAGGACCGTTGGCTATGAACCTTTTAATTTTGAACAACTGTCAAATGATGAGGATGACACCCACTACTTCAAAATTTCCACACCATTTTACAGGACAACTTTGAGTCTCAACAGATTTAATCTGCATATGCCCCTCTACACGATGGGTCTTCAGCAGCACAAGAACTCAAATCCACTACATAACGTTAGTCATGAATTCGTGACTGACCATTTGGCTACCAGTGCCTCAACACGTTTTCAGAAGATATACCTTACAAAATAAATTTATAAAATGAGTCCAGTCAAAACAACACTAACCACTAAATGAGCTATTGGATTGTTCCTATAGATAAAATTAGAAGTGCACACAACAAGAGTAATAAAATTCCAAATATTATTGTATCTGGAATGCATGAAAGGTTGCAATGCTTATTTCAAAGATTTCTATTGCACATGACTCGTTATCAATGCACCAATTGAAAAGGTGATTTTACTGCCTAAGCTTTTTACATTAATTAATATTTTGATTTTTTTTATGAGTTACACGTAAAACAAAAATTTCGATAAAAACATAATGTAATAAAAGCATTGTTTAAAAAGAAAATAGAAAAGTATATTTATATAAATAAAGGAAACAATAAAAATTAATTTTCTTTCTATATTAAGGCAAATTTAATTTGCTTTACATTTATGAGCATATATATCTTTTTAGGGGATATATGAAATTTTTTTTTTTAACTTCATTTAAGACATAACTGAGTACAAAAACTTTCACTGGATGTTATGCTAATGCACTAAAATATAAAACATGATCATTCTCTAGAATTGTTATTAAACAGTGAATAATTATATCACAGATTATAATTATGATATAAATATATAATACAACAAAACAATTTTATTGTAAATAACTATTTACAATAATTTATTACAATTTACATACAAAAACTTTTTCTCTTTATTACTATTAATTTAATTTTATTATTAGTAATCAATACTTTTCATGAAAATACATTACAGCATTAAAGTACATGTAAAAAGTTTATATTAATACATACCAACTTTCTTTTCTTCTGCAAGGGGCTGTGTGGCCAGAGGAACACTTTTGATATCAAAAGGTGCTTCAGAGGGTTCCAAAGTATACTGGTGTAGAGCCTTTTCTAAACCAACTATTGAAACTTGTAGACCTAAGAATAACGACAATTTAATGTGTCATAATATTTTATAATTCAAATATACTCAAACAAATTTATTGATCGTGAAGTTTTAAGACACTTCGAGGCCCTGGGTCCCTATGCAAAATTAGGCCCCAAGATCTTTAAAATTAGACACTACATAGAATCCATTGTCAAGTACTCGTTCAAATGGTAATTTGAAACAAATAGATGTGCGCGACTCACAATCTCAAAAACCGATGGCTAGATTTTGACTAAATGAGTTGAATGATTGTTTATGGTATTAAGTCTAGGTCTAGACATGGACAACAGTCAACACATAAGACAAACAGCATATCACTTTGGCTAGTTGATATGCTGTTTGAAATTCTGTGTTTTTTAGAGAATATATGTACGGGAATAATATTTCACCGCATTAAAGTTATCCGAATCATGGTGTTATTAAGACAGAGTCAAGAATGAAACGAGGCTCCCCAGAGGGCGAGGCCCTGGGCCATGCCTTAAGACGTCCCTGTTTATTGAAATTTTTTAATGTAAGTATAATAATTTAACTTCATATAAATTAAAATTTTTAGCAAAACTACACACACTAAAAAAGAAATTTAAAATTTTGAACTTCATGAACTTTTTTATAAATTATTTCATTCACATGAAATAAAAATCCACAACTTTCAATTCTTTCTTACCCAAACTTTTAATGTAGACTTGTATAAGCCAAAAATTAGCAACAGAGTAGCCTATATAATTTTTTTTTTACAGAAAACTATAATATAGTAATACCTTGACTTATACGAATCCGGAGTTAAGCAATTTTCAAATCTCGTCAATTCGTCTTTTTTTTTTTGGGTCACCGAAATCAAGGCAAAATTGGTGCCAGAGCCTGATGAAATTGGTAATGTGATTGAAGATGTTGTTGATCTTACCAGGCATATAGAATTAGAAGTGGAAAGTAATGATGTCCAAGAACTGCAGGATTCCCACAATTCGGACCTCATAGAGAAATGCATTAGCAAGAACAAGACATTGAAAAATTTGAATCTTCAGACCCAGTTCAATCAGAAAATCAAAAGAAGGTTGGGAATTTGACAAAACACCTCAGTTTAATTGAAAAATGTTTACAAATTTTAGAAAATACAGATTCCAATGAAAAGCATACTTTATCAACAAAACAAGGAATAAAAATATTATTAGCATGCTACAAGGAATTCTGAAACTAATTACAAAGAAGAAAAAATTATTTCGAGCCGGTAGACTACATTGTTAGATTTTATGAAACCTTCTACATCATAATACCTTCAGTTCGCGGTATTATATTTGTGTTATCTAAGATTTTATTAAAAAATTTTTTCCTAAATTATTATCTTCTGTCTCCTGCCCCACCTAAAAATAATTTATAAGCGAAATCATACCCCGACTTACATGAATTCGACTTACGTGGTTATCACTCAGTCCTACCTATTGCATAAGTTTGAGATATTACAGTATTTTATTTTATGTAAAATCAACAAGATAATCACATTGCCATAAATTTTTGAAGTGTTCAATTTCAGAATAAGAGAACACTGCTTTGATAATAAAACAATGAACAAATAAAGGTACGCTTTATAATTTAAATAAAAATTACCGATTTCAATGACAGTCTGTAACTACTCAAGAATTGGACAAATAATATTTTGCTAAAAGTTAGAAGCATAATAAGCCTTAAATTATTTTCTCAAATTGCAGCAAAAAAAGAAAAAAAATTGTATCTAAGACAAGTAAAAAAAAAATATTCTCTTAAGGAGGCATATTCCACCAGTAGTTCACAGCTGTACTGCTATGTACAGTTTAATTTCCAAGTCATTACTTCAGCAAACCTGTTATAGATTTTAGAGATTACATTTGATCTGAGTACTTTTTAATCTCAACTGATTGTTTATAAATATTATATTTAGAAGTAACAAGAAACTCTGGTAACAGACCCCATAATTTTGAATCAGTCAAGTAAGGAGGTCAATACTCTTGATCCCATTCTTCAAATTTTTTCACCATATGAAGACTTATAGGAGCGCTACACAGCAGGTTTTTAATGGAACCAAAATTCAAACCTATAACTGGACAGAAATAATGTAGGGCATGGGTTTGCAATCATGATCATCTTGGCTGCCCAAGTGAATATTAAAATTGCTCTATTCAGCTACTCAAGGGGTTTGGGGGGGGGGACCTTATAATTTTGAATCATGGTCGAGTGAAAAGGGTGACACTTGAGCTGGCACCCCCATCCTAAATTCCACACCAAACCAATGGGAGGATGTTTGAGCTCTCAACAGATTTAACGTACATCACCCCCTACACAGCGGGTCTTCAGTGGTACTAGGCTCAAACTTGTTTCCTTGACTCCTAGGCTACTGCAGCCACCCTTGGGTGCCCAAACCACCTTTAAATCCAAAAGCCAGTGCTTGGAAACACTTTTTATGACTAAGATGAGAAAATCCTCATTGGGATAGTTAACAGTTTTTACTCCTGTCATTGCTAGTTGCAATTCATCGGAGGAAGTCACCATACAATTTATCGAAAGAAACTAATGAGTAAACTAGGTAAAGCTATTACAGTAATTTAAATTGCACTTCTAGGAGATTAAGAGTCCAATAAGGTTAAATACCACAAACCTATTTCTTAATGAGTATTATTACAAAATTTTATGAAAAAAATTATATTGATAGACTCAACTTTTTTTTACACAGTTTTGAAATAACATGACATGAATTCCAAAAAAATTGGGAACTCGTACCCTTTGGACACTGGTGTAGCTACACCCGAGTGGACCCTGTATCAAAAATTCTTTAGAGCCCGCTTTGGTAAAAAAGAAAATAATAATGATTGCATTTATAAAACTTATTTGAAAGTGTTAAAATATTACATATATGTTGGAGTACCTGTATCATTGATTGGCAGTACCTATGCCCCTGCCTTCAGATAAGGATGATTTGAATAAGGTTATGATAGAGATATCAATGCTGACGAAGTCAAATTTCAGCTATTAACAGCTAATTTAATTTGCGAGGACTTGAAATTTGTTACAAGTGTGGAACAACACCTCATCACATGATCCAGACAGTGTGCATTAAAATTTCTACGTAATCTTGTGTAGCAGGATATCAAGAATTACATAATCAACTTGAAAAACCAAAAAGATAGCCGCTTACAAGACTAAGTAACACACACAAAAAAAACACCAGCAGCTGTTAATTACAAATGAAATTCTTCATTTGAATCAAAACTGACAGTTGTACTAGACATATCTGACATTTACAGATAGCATTTTTGATCCAATTTGTAATAAACGTGCACATTTATTATCAAGCAGCAATGAATAGTTGTAGTGGATTTATTCCTAATTTCAATTTTCATATGTTGAAAGTATTTATAGACTGAACTCTCACTTTAATATTTTTGTAACAAAAATGAATTGTTTTTGTTTTACAAAAATGTAACAAGGATTTTATTACCTATTTTACATGGTTCTTTAGGAAAATACTTAGATTTTTCACCTTAAATGATTGTTTAAAATTGTGGAGCATATACTCAAATTTACCATGTGTCATTTTTTTAAATGAATTTTTTCTGCACAGTTTTCTGAGGAACATATCTACCATGTAAAAAAGTTGGGCAGATGACTTTTTAAATTGTCTGATCTTTTGCTTGCTTTTAATATTTTTGAATATAAACTCTTCTGGAAATCTGGTTAACATTTTTTCAAAAACCAGCACCTTAATCACTATAATTGTAACTGGCATTTGCTTGAACTTTTCTCTATAAGGGATACCATTATAAATAACTTCATACTAACTTTCAACCAATCAAGTGACATGGAGAATTCTAGAAAAATTCTTTCTTCTTTCTTTCAATATAGGGTTCTCAGGGTTGAAAAAAGGGATTGGATGTGTTGCCAGAGGTAGTAGATTGTAGTCAGTTGTTACATGTCTTTTGGTATGTCCTCTCTATCAGTCTTGCTATCTTTCTGTTTAGCATTTTGTGTCATCCTCCCCCCAATAAAACAGTATCATATAAAAGTATCTTCATTTCGTCATGACGTGTAAATTAAAGCCTCAACAAGATAAACTGAAATCAGATGTGTTTGCACCAAGTTTGATGTTTGTATGGATATTTTTATGTATTAATTTTTTTTATAAAAAACTTTATTTGTACCTTTTGACAAAAAAAAAAAAATTAAACGTACAAGTATTAAATTTTAAATTCACGAATAAGAAAATGTCTAAAAATTCACTAGTACTGGACAGGTTCATACCATTGAGAATATACTGAGAATAAACTGCCTTCTGCTTCTCATTAAGAATGTTTAGATAATAAGTGGCTCGATCGCGCACCTCATCATCTGTATCTAAAAGGCTGCGCTGGAGGAGGACGGTAACATTGGGAAGCAGATCCTCACAATGGGCACCAAACTTAGCCAAGGAACTGACAGCAGCTGTAAACAGTGAAAGCATTAACAAAACAACCATTTGAAAAAAAAACACTTAAAATTAAATTTTCAACTACAATCACTATTACACACACCTTCTAAATATAGTACAATTCTAATCAAAACACAAAGATACTCATGCAACTTTTATTTGGCGGTTATGAGGTTAAAATCACAACACACACAATATTGAAAGTCAATAAACAAGAGAAAAACTTAACCTACAATTTACCAAGAATGCATTTTAAAAAAAGTTTTTTTTTTAATTTTATTTTTAAGCACTTTTAAAAAGTGAAATCATTTGCAGTTTTTAGGTTCTGGAAAGGAAACTAGAAATTGTAAGTTTCAAATAATGGATTGCTTAAAATTCTTTTAAATACACTGTCTAGATTACCACAAAAATTGAAATATTTCATATTCTGAATACCTCTTTCACTATCAAATAAAAATTGCACTGTGTTAAACTATAAATTTTTTTTTTTTCCATTCTTGAATATTCTTAATTTTTTTTAAAAGTTCCAAAACCTTGCCACCTTAAAATTCTTTTTAAAGAATAATTTACTTCAAAAACATTTTTGAACTAATTTTTTTTATCAGAATAAACATTTAAAAAAATAAATCATATCACATGAGAAGTAAAACATTATACTTTATATTTACCTGCTCTAACAGGTGCGTTTTCCAGAATTAAACGGTTATAAATATATCTAATATATTTGCAGGGTTGAGAAGTTTTGGGACCTTCTTTCCCAAGCAAGTACAATACTTTAACTCCCAAGGAGGTATGCTCACAATCTTCAATGAATTCACATAAATGGGCCAGACCTGCAAGGATTCAAATATTGAATTGGTTAAATAGTTTATGGTAAAGGTTGGTATTAAAATCAGCTTTAGTTTTTTATCTAAGATAAAAATAAGAAAGTTATTTAAAACAAATTCATCAAAATGCAAAATTTAACAGAACACTGAATAAGAAAAAATTGTTATATCTTCATGATTTTATGAGTAAAAACAAGTATTCGTGATATTTAGCAAGAGTCTCTTCTTAGTCAATGATAATTTGAGAAACAGCCAGATTTCATTCAAAATTTTAAATGTTCAAATGAAGGACATATAAATAATTTTGAGCACAAAGCCCTTTAAAAGAAAGTCATGGATATGTAACAGTAACTTGTAATAATAGTTTTCTCCCTTCATTTGTTTTTTTTAAGCTTGTATTTAAGTCATGAAAATAAAAATTTAAACAATAACAACTTTCCCCATAACAATTCAGTTCTCTAATTGCTTTATACATACATTAATTCTACAATGATAAAATGTTAAATCAGGTAAAAATAATTATTTGTGCAACAAAATTTAATTAGCTGAATTGACACAGCATCATAAATAAAGTAACCGATTCCTTTCTGCAGCAAAAATACAAAATTATGAAAAATTCTAATGCATTTAAACCCAAAGTATTACAGATGAAATCTATGCTATACAATCTATTTTATTTATATTATCTTTCCCTTTTCCTTTCAATAAAATTTTTAAAAAAATAATTTATATCCAATATAATTAAAAATCTGTAATAAATATAATGTAACAATGCAAATGTATTACGTACCTACAATTTTTTTCTCACAAAAATTAAAATTACCAAATTCTGTATGAAAACTTCTACGAATTAAAATGTACGTATAAGTCTGAAATATACACATTCATAATTTTTGTTGAATACATACAAAGCCTGAATTCAATACAGTAAATATTGTTAATTTTTCTATCTTCCTAAAATATACATAAAAAAATTACCAGCTTCTTTCCCATCTGGACTATCTTCAATAACATGAATAATTGTATCAACAATAGCTTTTTTGTATTCAAAACCACCTTCATCTCTTAATATACTAGACAAAAAGTTCATCATGACATTGTGTTTGCGTGGAAATTTTTGACACAAAGATCTGCAGGAAAGAATAAATTAATACATTACAAGGATGAAACACATTTCAGCATCAACTAATACATAATATTTAAAAATACACATTGTATAAATTACCTTATTTTACAACAAAAAATCTTATCGGATATACAGTAAACAGGCAATATATTTACATATTAGAAAAGAAAAATTGAGATATAACATTGAAAAATATTTAAAAAATAATTTAGTTTTCATGAATGAAATTATCATTTACTAATAATTAAATAAAGTCAAAAAAGATTTTTCTATTTTAATGTTCAGGCAAAAAGTGTTAACTACTTTCCAGAAAACATGATTTAATCAACATTTATTATACCTTACATCAATTTAACACAGCACAATTATATTTGTAAGAAAATGCTTTTCATATTAATTGCAATTACATGTAATAATTTAACAATGCAACATTAGTTTGGAATTTCAAAATTAAAAGCAAAATTTCAGCTACAGATTCCATTATAGAAAGTAGAGACAAATTTAAAAAGTGCAATTAGCAAGTGGCAAGTTTTTGCAAGTAGATCTTTAATAGCTCTAAAATTTTGTTTTCAAATAACATAGTTACATATTTTCATCAAAAAACTATATTAGATATTTAAACACACAGAAATTTGTAAGAAATATGGACTGATAAAAAGATATCTTTCAGAGAGGAAAAGCAAACTCAAGTCATAAAAATAGTACACACATATACCCTTACACAAAAACACACATATATACCAAAAAAAAAAAAATTTAATTAGATAATTTTTTTCTAGAAGTATACAATTCAAAATCTGTAAAAACTAATCAGACAAATTTTAAAGTTTAATTTTTGACAAATTTCTGTAATATTCCCCAAAAGAGAACATAACAGAAAACAATCAAATCATCAAATAAATCTTTACCTAATGGATTGCACCACCACTACTTTAAATTCATCTGAAATTTCAGACATGAAGGATGTGATTTGTTTCATTAATCTGTCCACACTGCTTTCACTTCCAGTTTTCAGTAGTGTGGTAATAGCCAAAGTTGCAATATTGCGGTTTGAGTCTGTGATGAGATTCTCAAGATCAATATTGCAAGCAGTCACAGCAGCAGGATGAGTCATGGCCACCTAAAAGTGACAAAAAAATCTTATAAAACAGAACATATATTTTTTTCTTTTGCTACATTTCCGAAACTTAATAAAAAAGCTTCAGAAATTATGTTATTTAACACCTAATTTGATAAGATACAGCACTAGACAAAAAGATAAACAGCAAGCTTAAATGATAGTATTTAAGTATATTTGTTACCCAAAAAATATCACCTAAACTTCACACTAGACAAATTCCACCTTTTTTACCTTTAAATGAAATGAATTAAGTGTCAAAAAAAAAATAAGGGGTACTTAATACTATTGCAACAATCACCAACTCTATTAATAATTTGCCAAGTTGGCAACCCTGATTTCCTATGTGTCATATGTGCTGAATTAGTGACAAGGTGCTTTGTTTCATATAATGTTGCCAATAGGTTGCAATAATATGTAAGTACCAAATAAGGTTACATATAATAGCTAAAAATGAATTTATTAAAATTACACTCATCAGCTTAGTTTATACTAAAATAATGCATTTAAGTTTAACTGAATACTGGAGAGGGAGGGAACAACAGAAATATTGGAGACAGATTTATTAATGCAGATAATCAGCATGAACAACTGAATGAATTTTTTTTTACATTAAAGAAATTGTAAGGTGTCAAAAGAGTTATGCTCAAAAATACAATCTCAGAAAAAAACAACATTGGAATTTTCAAAAAACTGACATAAAAGATTTAACATAGGTAAAGAAGTAAACCCCTTCAAAGAAGCCTATGATTAATATCTTATAATACAGGGTAAGTGAAAATGAATATAGCGATTACAAACTGCCATAACTATTTAATGGAAAAGAATTTATCAATAAGATTTGCACAGAATGTAGACAGTTTCAAAATTTTGTATACATACGTCATGAATGTTTTATGTGACTTCCCTTGGTCACATGGACAACATCTAGGGGGTACTCCATTTCATGACATACATTCTGAAGCATTTGTGCAGTAACTGATGCAAATACATTACAAATGCATAATATCAGTTTTTCAATTATTTTGGGCACAGGAAGCACATACATCATCTTTCACATAACCCAATAAAAAAGCACACAATCCAGCGGTGACCAAGAGCAGAAAATATTATCGGCATCTCCCCTTGGACCAATCCAACGCTTTGAAAGACGTAGAGTTAAAAAATATGCAAATCTCCGTACCCCAATGTAGGGGCGCTCCATCTAGCTGAAAGATGCAATCTGTGGAATCAGTTTGGCTATGGCATTAATCATAGCTGAAGGATGTGGAGGTAAACATTTGATACAACACTTCATTCACAAAAGGAAAAAAAAGAACAGTACAATTTACGTTTCCCTTACGCTTGTCTGTGTGACCAAGGTAAGTCACATAGAACATCATTGACGTATGTATACAAAATTTTGAAGTTTCATCTACATTCTATGTAAATGTTATCAATAAATTCTTTTCCATTAACTAGTTATAGCCGTTTTTAATCCCTATATTCATTTTGACTTATCCTGTATTATGATACATCACTTAAAAACATGACAAAAAACAGTTTAATAATCCCTTAATCAAAGGACATGTAAAAAAAAATAACCTATTAAATTCATCATCATAACTGACCTTATTCAGTGTTTTAACTGCAGCAAATCTTAGAGTGGGTTTGGATGAGGCACAAAATAGTTGTAATACAGATACAGCAGGTGCCAACTCTCTGGGTGTTGTTGACTTCATATTAACAATGGCATGGGCAGCTTCATATATAACCATTTCACTCTTATGTCGAAGGCAGGTTTCAATAAAATCAAAGTGTGGACTTTCTGGACTATAATAGATAATACATGCATAAATGAAACAATAAATATGTTTACTTAATGTCTATGGAAGAAATATAAATAGGAATGAAAGTATTTAATTTTTAAAAATCCAGAATTAAAGAAAAGAATTTTTAACTTTTTTTGCTAACACATATATTTGGAAAAGAGAAACATTAAATTGTTTCTATTTTAATTTCTTAAAAATCATATCACCAGAACAATATCCATTTCACTTTCAAAATGTTATTCAATTTTTAAAATCTTTCCATTTTAGCTAAAATAGTTGTCAGTAATAACAGTATAAAAATAAACTATGAATTGTAAATGACAAATTCAGTAAATTATTAAATGATTGCATTCTCATCCATTTTATTACCAATTCAAAAATTTAAATGTTTTAAAAAACAAATCAAGCACTATACTTACCCAGCATCATCATCTTCAATTAATTTAGCAGCAATTCGAATCTAAATCACATTAAATGAATTTGAATGTTTCATAGATTTAAGAAATATAAATCTTAAAAATTTATCTTTTGTCCAGATGAATCAGTCCATTTAAACTTACCAATAAACAAACTGCATATGACGATTTCAATACTGCATATTTGGTAGAATATTTTGCAAGAAGTTTGGAAATAGCCAGCTTATCATTTTTACGTATCTGATATAGTAACCCCACTGCATGATACTGAAACAAATATTAAAAAATATCTTAAGCTCACAATAAAATTCTTAAAATTTTAAATAAGAGTTTATAAACTTGATTATTAATTAATATTAAAATGTTTTTCAGTTTGTCAACAAAGAAATTTAACAAGCATTATGCTCAAAACTTTTTTTAAAAAAGGAATAAAAATAAAAATATACTTTACATTATAAAAAAATTATTTTTTCTTTTTAACTTCAATTATTTTTTTACAGTTTTCCCAATACCCTTTTAAAATTTTATAATTCAAAATATCATTACATATTGCTGTTTATTTCACACAAATGATTTTCTAAAACTAGATTTATTAAGTTTTATTCTACTCACAATTTGCAACATATAATATTTAATACAAAAGGACCATTACAATGATAAACACTAAAAACAAAGACCCAATTTTATAGAAACTGTTGGTCCAAACTTTCCTACATAAATTCCAAAAAAGAAAAAATTTAATATACTAAATAAAATTGAAAGCCAGATTACAAATTATTTGCTTTAATAACAAATTTGATGATCAGAAAGTATAAAAATATTGCATTCTTAAAAAATATATCAAAATTTTTTTTTATACAATTTAAATTACACACGATTAAAAGTTCATAACACTTGAACTAAACTTAATGCTAAAAGAGTTAACACAAGTAACCATTAAAAATTAATAAATTAGAAATATACCTGCACCATAACATTGTCAGAATTTGCAGCTTCTTGTGCTTCATTTACCCATCGCTTCACCACATCTGGACTTTCTTTCATCAAATGCTGTGAAGTAAATATACAGCTAAAATACTGAATTTATCACATTTAATAAAACTACAAAAGTGTGTATACTGCTAACTGAACCCTTATAATAAAAATCTATTATATATAAATTGGTAACTTCTTTAAGATTCGCAGAATTACTTTTGGCATTAATTTTTTTTCTTCAAAAATGAAAATAGTTCAATGATGTTCTCAAATTTTAACACCGTGAAATAGAAGCCAGATTGGTAGTCAGTTAAATATACACAAAGAAAAATTACTTGCAAATCTTTGTTCACTTACTCTTTGTAAAAAGAACTCTAGTAGCAGCAATACATAATATTGACCTTTATATGATCTGTAACTAACTCTTAAAAATAAAGAATTAAATTCATTCTAGAATCCTGAAGTCCATCATAATATTGTCATAAGCTTTGTTATTTTGTTTTTTTCAATTACAATTTATTATGTTATTTAATAGCATATTTCACAGATATCACAGCTTAACTGTAAAATAAACAATAATTTAACTGAAAAAATGTTACAGCACATAACTTACTAGAGATGATACAAGGGCAGCACTGGATACAGAACTGTTCTTGTCAACTATAGCCTGCTTCATATAACGCTCAATTGCTTGCAGCATGCCACCCTAAAAAAATATGCAAACAGATATGAATTTAATATACATTATTTAAGTCTAAAGATTATTTAAGCTTTTAATTATTGCTGTAATTTATGAAGTTAATTTTGGAAATTTTAGATCAAATAATCAAAAGTATGTGTATAAGAACATCAAAATCCAAGAGTAAACATGAATTAGATGTTTTGTGTTTTAAGAAAAAGCATATATTGTTAATCTACAAGCATGAAGAAATAGAATATTTATCTAATAATTGCAATAAGAAATGTGTTATCATTTTTAGTAAATAAATTCTGGAGACAAATATTTATAATTTAAATCAATAATAGTATATCTTTTTTTAACTAGTACATGTATTATTACTTCTCAATGGCACAACGGGCCATAGAGAGCCAAAGCCTACTGTGCCTGTCTCAGTTTATGTGACCTTAGGCATTGAGGTGCATCAGCAGATATTCCAATCAGGTGGTCAGTTTGAAGCAAAACCCCCAATGTTTAGTTCCCAAGCAAGCTTGGTACTCATTTATCGAGACCCACTGAAGGGGTGAAAGGCTGAGTCAACCTTGTACAGCCCAGGGTTTAAACCCTGGACCTGTGACATGGAAGCACAATAAGATTCTACTCAGCCACTGGGCTTCAACTAAAATAACACTAATCATAAAAAGAAATTGCCAAACATAGTGCTACATGCAAGATGCAGAACATTAAATGAAATTCTATATTAACCCCCCCCCCCCAAACCTACAATAGTTTTATAATGAAAATAAATTATTATGATTAAAAAACTTAAAACAGCAGCCACATATTCATATTTTTCAACCAAGATTATGCCGTACCTTTGGATAACAAATTTATGAATAAGTCAACTCTTCTTTAATAATTTTCCAATATTATACTTAAATTTCTAACATGCAACAGATTAAAATTCTTGATGAGTGTTACATAAAAAGAGAAATTTCTATCAAATATTTAATTTTAATTCCTGAATCCTGCAAACAAAAAGCATGCAGTTAAAAAAAATTAGAGTTGAATGAGGAAAGAGGGTGATATAACTAAGGAGAATATCAAACATATAGAAATTATGTTTCGGTACTATAATGCATATTTTTTATTACCTAAAAACACTATAAGAGAAAAGTATGCAATACATTAATTTGGTAGTATACCAGCAGTTAAAGTATTTAATCTTGCATAAAATCTGCATTCTCCTCTTCCCCTGATTTTTCAAATAGCCAATTTTTTGTGAATATAAATATATTTATGAATGAAGACTTTTTGCATTTTATTTATTTAAATTTAATAATGGAATACTAGAAAAGAAAAGATAACCAAAAGTAAAACACAAACTTAACACCAAAATGAAAGTGCTAAGAAAACTTGTGTATTGTGATGATTTGTGTATCTCATTAAAGTATAAAGAAAGAATTAACACAATACTAATAGAATTTATTCATTCTTTCACTTACTGGAGTCTGCCTATATCTAAGACATAAAATATTAGCAGCACAGCACTATTTGAAAATTAACATAAACTTGAGAAGTCTAAGACTTGTCACATCACCAAAACAACTATTTTGTGGATATTTTTAATTAAAAACAATGCATATTAACATTTGTAAAACAAAAGGTATGGTATGAAAAATTGCTTATTCAGAAAAAAAATAAGATAATTTTTTTCAAATAAATGCAATTGAAAGGTCTGTCCAATGTTTATTTTTTGAAGCACACTATTTCTGAATACTGGTACAACTAACTCTTGTGCATATAAAAATACGTCAAGTACTACAGAAGTTTTACTGCCTTTAAATTGTATCCATGAACTACTTTAGTTAAATAAATATAAAGAGAAAAGGGACAAATCATAATGACACTGATCTGGGAAAGGTTAATATTTATTCTCTAAATAAGTGTATCCATATGATTAATTCTAATCATTAAAACTATTTCCACAGCATGATAATATAATACTGCAAATTCAACCAATAATGATTTACTTAATGATAACATAACATTTCTCCTAAACTTGCAAGAATTAATGATCATCCCTTTAAAAAAATTTGTATGCCAATTTAAGAAAATTACTCAAAAGTGAAATATAACTAAGTTTTATAATTCTACAAGTAATTAATTTTTAGCAACCCCTTCCACTCCCTTTTTTAAATTCTAAAAGTTATAATTGAGCTATTGTATATGTAACAAAAATTTCAATTATATCTACACTATAATCTATTCAAGTGCAACAAGCAATGAAAATGTAACAAACTCACATCTGTAATTCTACAAAGGGCTCTTATAGCTGCAGGTCGATATTGCTCCTCCTACAAAAATATATATGTTTAAATTATATAGAAACAATTTTCACATAAAAAACGTAAAACTTTAAAATTTCTAAGTCGTTTTTACTAAGTATATTCATAATTCTTACCTTTCCAGTCATATCTTTAGTCAAACTGGGGGGAAAAAGAAAAAATATATTAAGAGCAATGATTTCTTATAATATGAAATATACACATATCAATTTGCTTATATAAACCATCAAAATACAATTATATAGACCAGAAGTCAGCAAACTGTCACATCATGCAGCTCTTCAAACTTCTACCTCTATGTAGAAGTAAAAAATACTTGTCTGCTACAAAAATGTCATGGCTCTATGAAATTTTAATTATTTTTTTCACTAACAAATTGGCTCGTCTGTTTTTGAAATTTGCTGACCTCTGACCTAGATATTATGTTTATGACTTTATACATGTAATGAAATAAATGCATTATATTAACATATATGTACTAGAAATAATAGATGTATTTATTTTATAAAATTAAAAAAAAATTATCTCAAAGAAAAATAAATTTAAAAGAACATAGTAAAAAGACAATTTGCTTGCGATATGACAGAAATATATATAAAACATAGTCAATATTAAATTTCGCTTGTCTAGTCTGAGAATACTTTTAAGGTTAGCACAGTTAGCAATAATTGCTATTAATACAGTAAAATACTGAAAACTAAACGAATTCAAAGGAAAACTTCAAAAACAAAATAACCTAATTTTCAAATATATTATTTTTGTGAAGTTAAAAATTTATAAGCTTTTAATTTGCAGTAATTCATTAGGCAGTTTTAAAATGATGAAGGCCGCTCATCTGGTATAGCGGTTAGTGACACTGACTGTGGTGCCTTAGAGCCTGGATTCGAATCCCGGAGAAGGTATGGAAGTTTGTAAATGTATAGTGCTCACGAGGCATGGGGGTACTCTAAATAGCAGTCGAGCTGCAAGTCCTCTCGTGAGGTTGGTGGAAGGGGAAGAGAGGTGGGAGGCCCCTGACCACCCCCAGGGAGTTCTCCTACAAAATTGGGACAGAACTGAGAAAATCATACTGTCACCTGCATGGTGCTCAAAGCCAAGGCTAACGACAGGCGTAAGAATCTAGCTCTTTTCAGCAATGAAATTCACAGACCTTGATCTGATGTTACTGAGGATCAGGTGACATAAGCAACAACAAAAAAATGATGAATACTTAACCATTTTATTTAAAAAAATTAAGACATTTGAAAATACTTTCATCAAAATTTTTATTTAGAAAATTAATTTGATATAAAATGTAAATAATGCAATTTTATGATTTTTTAATAAAATACAGAAATATTTTAAGACATTGTAAAAAAATAAATTTAAAAATATAAAATGAATGACTTTAAATTATATGCTAATGTTAAAACATTCATGAAAAAAATTTACCTGCTAGTTACAATAATGACATCTTCTGCAATTGTGGCCAATTCTTTGATACAAAGATATACTAAGCGACGGATGATTGGATCATTTGATTGAAAGAGCTTGGTCATTGCAAAAAAGGCTTCTGTAGCTTCTACAGTACCCAACTGTTCTCCCTATTCAAATAAAATCCACAGATCAAATATTATTTGGCTGACATCGTTTGAATAATTAGCACAGAAATTTGAATTTATAAAATAAAAGAATATGCAGAACATATTTTAATATGTGTGTGCATGTATTCAAATAAATTTGAAATCAGTTTTACCATTTTAAAATATAGTCTTAGCTTCTTTTTCAAAATTTCTGAATTATTTCAATTGTTTAATCAGAAGAAACTTTGCATATAAACATCTTTTTCTCTTATGTTACAAACGTTACTCTTGATACAAAAACAAATATTAATTTTTAAATGCTTGATATTATATGCATTAAATAATTTTTAAAACAGTTTTCAGAAAACAAACCTGATTCAGTAGATAAATCATTTTTGTTAAAATGTGAGCACATTTTCTTGGGTTTAATGGAGTTTCATTAAAAGTTCTCGCCTAAAAAGGGGAAAAAATAATTATAAATACATTTTAAAATATTCAATTAAATTTACAAAAACATGCTAAAAACTTCCATAAAATAATATTTCTCAACTCCACAGCAAATAACAGCAAACAATATTTGAATATTTTGATTATTCCTATAACAGGGACTACAAAACTAAATTATAAAAAATAAAATTGTTTTAATTTTACGATGAAAATAAAGGAAATAATTATTTGAATCAATGCTCCTGCAAATAATTAAGTGAAAGAACTTTTGAACTAAAAAAATAAAATTTTAAAGACAAAGTGCAACTTGCTGTGAAAATAATTTATTATTCACATTTTAAGTTTAAAAAAAAATAAATAAAAATACAGTGCAAAAAGCTGAAAAATGATTTTTATTAATGTAATAGTAATTTTTCATTTTAAAAGGTGTTCATAAATAGTGAAAATATATTAATTCTGCAATTAATTTTCAACACAAAAACAACTGGGACATCTAACATCCATTACGATCTGAAACATGTTCGGCATGCAAAATTGTTTTTAAAATGAATATTGTACAATATAATAGTAATAAATAGTGTACATAATAATACCATTCAATGTTATTTTTAAAATAACCAAAACATAGAAAGAAAAAAGTCAATAAAAGGTTCCTTACTTCTTGAAGAACAGTAGTCTTCTCCAGATTGTGAAAAGGATTGCCACTCCCCCCTGAAAGAATATTTATAATTATCTTTTCTTTAATATAATTAAATATTTAAAACCACAAAATATCAACATTGATCTTAGTTTGATCTTAAAATCCACCTTAATCAACCACGTTATAAAAAAATGTTTACACTATACCTCAAAACTATGTAATAAATAGGAGTCAAGATACACAGCAAAAGTCAAGTATCTACAAGATATTGCAATAAAACAGGATTTTTACACTTAAAAATTTTAGACTAAATTGTTCTAAGGTTATACTAATATTGAACATCAGATCAGGACAAAACACAGCGATCAATTATGCATCTGTAAATTTACATCCATTACTACATAAAAATACACATGATTACAGTGGCTTTAAAAAACAAACTTATTGGTCATTTGTAATACAAAAGGTAAGATTATGATGTCCTACATACATTCCTTTGTTGCCCGGGGGAGGGGGGGGGACAGGACTCTAGGGATTCCAAAGTCTGACTGACACCTAGTACACACTCTTTGTAAGGTCTGGCTTGAGGAACAAAACCCGACTATGCAGGAGGGGCCCTAATATTCTCTGTTATGCCACTGCCCTACATACAATACTCATATTCATAAATGGATATATAAAACTGATTTCCTTATACCGACAAAACTACAAAGAATTCAAAATTTTAAATTTAAATGCATTGTTTATTTTAAAATTGTGTAAAATGTTTAAAATCACAAATACAATGAAAAACATACTCTGTGCAATGAGTTTTTGCTAAGTAGAGTAATGTTATTCTGTTGTAATGTTTCTCCCTTTAATTGTGAAATGTACTGAAGAAATGTAATTTTACTTTTTTTAAAAAAAAATTTTTAAAAAAAGGGAGGGGGATATTTTTGACACAGTGGTTGAATAGCTATAGGTTTGATTTTGTACAGTGAATATTTAGTTTGCAAGAATGGCATGCATTGGAGAAATATTTGGTTGAGGAATTAAATTGGAAATATTGTATGAAGAATGAATAAGCATCATAACAAAAAACAAGCGAGAAAGAGCCATATAAGAAAGCAAATGAACAGTGACACAAACTTTTTGACTAACACATGAGTTCAAAAGGTCAATCATAATTTCATTTTGTTTGAGATAGAAGTCAATAGAGTGAAGAGTCGTGAAGGACATTTTCCTCAAGTCTATAAAAAAACCCGCATGATTTATTTCATAAGACATAAGTATAAGAATCAATTCAATTTTAATCTTTTGAAGTTCATTCGGTAAAGGATAGAAAAAATTAGACATGTAAATCAGTGGTTTTAAATCTTTCTCAATGTTCTTCAAAATTTTATCACCCCTAAAAAGAATTCTAAAATAAATAAGTGTTCATTTTCTTTAAGTATGACATAGTTCTGGTCTCATATAAATTTTTCTTTTGATTAGCTAAAATCAAATACTTTCCTTTTAAAAATATTAAATTTCCATTTAAAAAGGTTGGAATGTATTTGGCTCTGCCAAACTGCTAATTTTGGATGTTATTGATACATACCAGTAGTTTGGTTTTTAGATTGTTCAGATTTGAAACTAAAAAAAAAAAGAGAATAAAGTAAATTCTAATTAGACATATTATGGGCTAAATATGATGGTCGGATGATAAATGAAATCGCATGTTCTTGAATGAATTCAAAACTAACATTAGACTTCTACTTGTTGTTTTATTTATAATTTCAAATTTGAATATCAGATAAAAATGTTCAAATATCAAAATTTTTCAAAGAAAAATTTCAAAATAAAAAAAAATTCTGATATTATACCTGGACTTAAATCAAGTGCATTTTTTTTTTTTTACCTATGTACATTATCACACATAATTGACAAATATGTACTTTTTGAAAGAAAGCTTCTGCAAGAAGCAAAAGTTGACAACAACACAAAGAACATTAACTGATTGTCAGAAGACATGTGATTGCATACATCATTTGACTATGATGTCACATGAATTTAGCCATTATGATATACACAAAAAAATTCTAAGGAGAATGCAAGATCCTATTAGATAATGAATAGGGATGCTGATTTAAAAAAGATTCAGAGTCCCTGCTCTAAAAAAATGTCTTAAAACACTTGATCGATTCTACTAAACATTTTAACATTTTTTTTTGCCACAAATATATATTATAGATTTTTTTTTCAATTCTAAAAATGAAATGTTGTGAAAGAAACAGATTCCATAATAAGAAAATTTTGTTTTGAAAGTTAAAAATTTATTCATTCATTAACATCAACAATTACGTATGTCTGAGTAATTAAAAAATAATTCTGTCCAGCTGCTTTAAAAATTACAAAAATGATTAAGCATGACTTTCAGGTGACTGTTCATAAACTTCAAGTATAACAAAAATACGAGATACATATAATATTGTTAATCTTATTAGTTACATGACAGAGTCATCACAAGCAATGCAATTTTAAATAAATTAAAACTCATTAAACATGTATATACCAAAAAAATAATTGCTTTAAATTTTTATACTCTACTAGCTAACTAAAATAATTAGATTCTTTGTTACAGAAAGCTACTTTTCTTCAATTTGCAAAATAAAATTTTATTAGGATAAATTTCTTTATGTGTATAAAAAATTTTTATTTTAAAAATATAATTCTGATTTTTGATGGATTAAATAATTCATTTAAATTTATCAATAGATTTTTTAATATTTATAGAAAGAAACCTAAAATGTAAAAACAAGTTTAATGAAGTAGATTTTTTAAAGGGGAAAAAAATAAGCTTTTTATTTCACGCTTGCTTTGATTATTTAAATATTTATTTAAATAATCAAAACAATAAAAACAAAATTTTACTATTTCTATTAGAAATAATTCATTGAACCACTTTCACAAAATACATTTATCCTCAAATTAAGAATTAAATAGATAATATAGGCAAGCACATCTTAATGATTTAACTCTGAAGAACAGAGAAAAGATGCAAAAATATATTTAAAAATTTTATTATTCTATAGATATTTCTTTTTGTTTGAATTGCTTAAGTGACAAGTAAAAATATAAGAGTATCTTCTGCAATATATAGGATTATCACACTTCAATCTTGATAATTTGACTAAGCTGCTAGGAATTCAATAATACATGAAAATTACAGAGAGATATATGGAAAGTAATTAAAAAAAATTGGCAAATCAAAGAAATTAATTTTATTAATGAATCAGTTTTATTTTGAAAACAAATATAAATGGTAAATATCAGAGATAAGAAATAAAATTAAAATTTTGCATGATATAATCAAATTTAAACAGTTCATGCATTTCTATTCAAAGCAAGATAGATTACAAAAAAAATCTGATTTTCTAGTTAACCCCTTAACTATCCCCAGCATATATATCGCATCTTACCCAACCAGTGTGTTAAAATGCCCTACAGATGGATATACATGTCTTTCCAAAATACAAATATTTTCTTTGCGCTGCTATCAACAATTCTGAAGGCTTTGGAATACAATAAAATGACCCTGACAGTGTTTGCAAAGGAATTTCAGGGGAAAATTTACTTATCTGTACCTTTCTCCCGCCCCCCCCCCCCCAATATACTGCATAAGTGTTGCCTATGTGAAAAACAGTTGCTCTGGAGAGCAAATTGTATAACTTTTAATCAGCAGTTAGGGGTTTAAACAAGAAAAGTTGCCCCCAAAATTAATGCATTTGATACCAAAGGAAGTCACATCAAAAGTATCAAAATTAAATTTTTAAAAAGAATGTTTTCAATATATAAAAGCTGTGATTTATATATACATGCAGCAGCAAAATTTCATGTACGGTAAAAATTAAAATAAAATTGTTTTTTTCTTTTAATATTTCACAAGAAGGAAAAAAGATGAAAGCATACCAGAAAAGTTATTTTTAATTTTTAAGCATTAAAAATATAAGTAATGCAAGTATTTCAATATAGAGGTTTTCAATATGTTTCAGAAATTTCTCTCAGCAAAAATGGAAAAGACCAGGATTAAATTTCATGAATAAATCTGCATCAAGCTTAAGAATGTTTAACTTAGACCTATTTTTAAAAATAACACAAGCAATAAAAACAAAGCTTACTTGCTTTAAACAAGATATTTTTTTATAAAGTTTTTTAATATGTATCTCTTTCATGCATACAAAATACATAAAATGTAGAAAGTTCATTTTAGATTAAGAGCATAACCCAGAAACATGTGCCAAGATAATATTTTGCTTACAAAGATGTGGTGCTAATGTTACAAAAGTTATTTATCTAAAAATTACATTGAAACAAATATAAGTTCACTTCAAATTAAAAATGAACAATATCAAAATAAATTTAAATACTGTGAAACTCAGCGTATAATGTGCATGCCGTATAGTATGCACCTATACTTTCAAGCCACATTTTTTAATTTTAAGCTATACTCGCTATATAACGTTAACTCCCCTTTTTTACGAAAAAGTATAAATAGGTGAAATGAAATGTATGTGTGCAATACTCATATGTTATGAAGTCATTTACAGGAGATATTATTCCAAGCTTTAGAAAATATAGTATACTTCAAGAACAATCCTTTAAGTTCATAAGGAATATCATTTCCTTTAATTAAACAGTATTTTAATATATGTAGAAGTCTAATTTTTTTTCCTATGCTCATCCTTCCTTTGTTTTTAAAGCTCTCATATATATACCTTGCATATAATGCACTCCAGTAAATTTCAATCTTATTTTTTGTGTTAAAAGTGTGCGTTATATGCCAGATTTTACGGTACATACAAACAAATATATAAAATGAATTAAATATGATAAATAGATATATTAAATTATTATAAGTTATATCACATAACAGTTATAAATAATATTTTAAGTTTTTGAAAGCATTAAAATATAAAGAATAGAGAAAGATTAAAAATACATTAACATTTTCAAATAAAGAAATCTTACAGAACAAAATAATATGCAAACATTTAGTCAAATGTATCCTTTTTTACATGAACATTGTACATTTAATAAACTACACAGAAGTACTAAATTCAAATTATTAATCTTGACGTGTATCTAAACAGAAATTATACAAAAAAAATTTGAGCTTTAAACCTTAGTAAATCAAACAAAAAATTTAATATAAAATTGTAGTTCAGACTAGTAAATATTAAAATACTGACAAAGAAATATACAGCACTAAATATGCTTGTATTCTGTAAAAATCTTCAAAGCTAGTAATATTAAGTAAGTAATAGTAGCTTTTTAAACAGTAAGATATATATTCCAAAATGACCATGTGTCAAAACAGTATATAAAGGTATAATTCATTTTACTTATCAATATGGTGGTGCTCAAATTTATTTCATTGAATTCATACAAAAAGAGAATTAATTTCCGAGATTACAGATTATCACAATTAAAATTTGTTCCTTTATTTGAAACAATAAAACTATATGTCATATAATCTAAAGTCTACATTTATTTAGAGTAATGGATGCAAATCTGAAGCAATTGATAAAAATTGGATTTACAAAACATTGTCAGACAAATGATAGTTTAAAATAATTTTTATGCATGAAATAAAGAAATTTAGCAAGTATTTAAGACAAATAATTTTACTGATAAAGTAGATATAACAATTTCTAAGAGCAAAATTATAGTTACTTGGTGACGGAATCATTTCAGAGTGCTACGGTGCAAATAATTTACAAGGTGCAGTACTTTGAAAATGTAAAATTTCACTACTCTTAGATTCAGCAATACATATCTTATCTTAGTTTACGTTAAAAAGAAGTTGATATGAAAGACGATTCAGAAGAAACTTAGAAAATCAAAACTAAAACAAAGTAAACAAAAAAGCCGATCAATGTTTAAGCCTAAGAAATTGAATGGGATCAAATAGTTACACCTTAGTTGAAAGGATAGATGAAAATATTATAAAATTGAATTAACAATATTACCATCTTCTTCCTCCTTTTTTTCACGTTTAAGGGCGTACATGTCTTATATTGTGTTATGGTTTTATTTCCACTCGGACTTACTCCACGTCAATAGCAATAACACCACATCTCTACTCTTGCAATTTCACGACACAGTTAAGAAACTAAACATGAAACAGATGTCATATTTAAAGGCTCGTAAATAGCAAAATGTATTTTGTATTAAAATTTAAAAGTTTACCACTGCATTTATTTAAAGCATGGCAAATTAATCTGAGAAAATTTCTTCTAGAATGATTTTTATAAACTTAATATCTATTTTAGATATGAATACGATTGTTCCGATTAAAAAAAGTTACCTAAATGTTGCTTTGAAGCCGGGATCATTGAGCTATCTATAAATTATAAAAACTGACAAAAATCTCTTTTTCTAATACTTTCGACAAATTTCCAAAATACAATTTATATTTTCTTCAGTTTTGAAATTTTCTTAAAGAAATGCATGAAAGAGTATTCAGAACTATTTTTAAATGCTACTTAAAAGTGAAGTGTCAAGCAATAAAATTCACAAAAACATAATTCTATCAATATTTAAAATTTGTTTGGCATTAAAGAAAAATAAACTAATTTAATAGAATATCAATATTGGAAGTACAAATGATGCATTAAATATGTATTTCGAATTTTGAATTAGTTTCACATAATCGAGAATCTGAACTAACTTGGAAAGAACAGTAATGCGAAACGCAGTTCAAGTAATACAAAGCACTTTTTGGAATTTACAATCGGATATTAGCTCATAATTTATGGTAAGCTAAAAAATCTGAGGAAAATTTCTGCTTCGGATTCAAATTAGCTAAAGCCGTGCATGTTTATTGACGTTGATTTTACGCTCAATGTCAAGTTTTTAAAAAATAACTTTTTTAGCAAACGACTGCTGATTACTCTTTTATATTTATATAATTTAATATTATAACAGTTATATAATTAATTGTATACATCTTTATTGTCTTATTTATAAAATTTTAAAGATATTTTATTATTATGGATAAATGGAATCTTGTGAAATCTTCGAACAACTTTAATGAAAAGGATACAAATAACTGTAATGTAATATTATTAAAATTAGAAGATCTTTTGAATGTATTGAAAAGTAACGCAGATTTCAAAACATTATCAAAGTACATCGAATTTCTAAATGAATTAAGCAACAAAGAGATTTTTTTGAAGAACAAAAACGATGAAGTATTGAAAATTGTCAATGAATGTCTTGAATATGCAGTTTCTTACAAGAATAAAAGTGAAATTTTTTCCGAAAACGAAATGATAGCTTATCACGAATTGAATATCTGTTTTTCAATTGTGAAGCTAAATTCTTTAAATAAGAATAGCATCGAATATAATAACATCGCTTTAAATGTAATAAATGATTGCCCAAAATTTGTGAATTTCTTAAGCAAGCACGGATATTTTCAAAAAGCAGAAAGCTATTCTAGGAAATGTAAGACATTAATACAATCTTTAATCAGCAAATATTGCAACAATGAAAATATTTTCTTATGTAAAATAGTAAAGAATAAGAAAATGTGCTTAGATCTCCATTATGTAGAAATAATGAGCAATATCAATAAATTTGATGAAATTTGTGAGGAACTTCAAAAGATACAAAAAAGGTTATTGGATTTTCCTACATACTGCGAATATTTTGTTCTTCTGTGTTACAACATTAGTATTAAGTTATATAAGAAAGAAGAATATGAGCATGCGATTACTATATTGGAAATAGCAATACAAACAGAGAAGAATGTATCACAATCTAGTTATGATCGTTTTGCTATTTTAAAATTGTTAACCCACATTTTTTTAATATACAAACCAGAATATTATTGGCAAAAATGTCTGAAGGTTATTAGCTTATGGAAAAAAGAGGATATGCCAGAAAGTATTTTATTAACTTCTTTGAAAGTTGCTTTCTTTTCAAATAATCAACATACTGTTCAGGGCATATTAAACAGTTTTACGGAGATCGAAGGCGTTTCCATTTTTTTAATATCAAATACTGTACAAGAACTTGAAAAATATGAATATGACAGAATTGCGACAGATTTTTTGAAATCGATGAGAGATAGGATGGTTGAAATAGGAAATAAACTATTTTTGATGAGCTTAGAACTGAAAATTTATTTCAAAATTAATTGCTTAGAGAAGGCGAATACTTTGATTGAAGATGCAATAAAATTGGTAAAATTTCAAGATACAACTCCAAAACAATCAAATTCTCTATGCAGAGTTATATTAACTTATACTAATGATTTGCTAAAAGTAAAATCTTTTACTCAATGTTTGACTTGGTGCAAAAAACTTTTAAAGTTTTCCGAATTATCAAAGATACACGATGTTGCTTTTCATCAGCTTCAGCAAAGGATTTGCTTGAGCTACCTAGAAATGAATGAAAATGAATCGGCAAAACAGACATTTGCAGAAATGGATTGGTCAGAAAGTGGCACCGATTCATTACAAGCATATTTAGCTCTAAGAATAGCTATTCAGAGTGAAGATGAAGAATTAGCCGATATGGCATTGAAGTATTTAGGTAAGTTAAATATATTACATTTTTATTTTTCAAACGAAGCTTTTTGTTTGTAAAGAAGCTTTCTCATGGTCTTATGAATCGCAAATATGAAATTATCATATACTACGATTAAGTATTTGTGAATTCAAAATGTTTCGTTTTAATTATATATTACTTGCAATATTCAAAAACTATCTAACAATAAATTTCTTGAGCTACACTAGAAATGTAATGAAAATGAATCGGCAAAACTAGACTATATTGCAGAACAGATGGATTGGTCAGAAAGTGGCACCGATTCATTACAAGCATATTTAGCTCTAAGAATAGCTATTCAGAGTGAAGATGAAGAATTAGCCGATATGGCATTGAAGTATTTAGGTAAGTTAAATATATTACATTTTTATTTTTCAAACGAAGCTTTTTGTTTGTAAAGAAGCTTTCTCATGGTCTTATGAATCGCAAATATGAAATTATCATATACTACGATTAAAGTATTTGTGAATTCCAAAAATGTTTCGGTTTTAATTATATATTACTTGCAATATTCAAAAAACTATCTTAGAAACAAATTAATACCAAACGCCTAGGCTCTATTAATACCTAGAGGAGCGCGAGGAGGGGATATAAAGTGGACCACAAAAGTGTTCGTACACTTACTATTTCCTACAAATTTTAATGTTTTCGACAAAAACAATTAATATACCGTAAATGTAATTTTTTTATGATATCTGCAACTTGTTCTCTTAATGGAATAAAATATTCAATTTTTTAAAAAATAGTACAACTATTATTTTTTAAAATTAATAATCAAAAAGCTAATGAAAAATTAAGCCATAAAAGTCTTCGTACACTTAAAAATCTCAACATAGCTTTAAATATTGTATTTCTTTCTTAATTTAGTACTTAGTATGATACCTTTTAGTGTTCACAACAACTTTTAAACGTCTTGGCATAGATTTAATCAGTTTTTTGTAATTTCTGCATCGATTTTCCTCCATGCTTCTGTGATTATTGTTTTTATATGTCATGTTTTCTTTTTCTAAATCACATTCTCACCAAATATGTTCTACTGGGCTCAATAAAATGATTGAAGTGTTTTCAGAATTTTGGGACAGTTATAGAGACACCCAGCGGCGTACATTGAAAGCAGTGCGCTTAGCGACCTTATCCTGTTAAAAAATGAAGTTATCTCCAATATCCAAATTTTGGGTGGATAATTTAAAATTTCTCCTTAAAATATTTAAATAGAGCTCATGATTCCCAATGCCATAAAAAAATACCAAATTACCTAATCCCGAAGCCGATTTACACCCTTTCCTTGTCACAGCCGCTCAACATTCAAAACAACCTTTGCCGTTGTTGAATGTAGAGCGGGAGGTTAGCCAGAAAGCATAATTTTCTTAGGATAATTCATAAATATGCAGCAATAAAGACAATGAAATTATATCTTTGTTGTAATAAAAAATTTCAATTATTTATATTATTATACGCTATTATTATATGCATATTATTGCTTTTTATATTATTATAGGCATTTCAGGTTATAATACTCAAAGTATGTTTAAAGTTATCATAAGATACTCTTGATTACTATTATAGCATAAAATATTTCTCTATCAATTTTTATATGCATTTTTTTCCTGATCATGTTCTGTTCTCTCGGTTATATCTTCCACGTAGCATTTTTGCCTTTATTATTTTATTTTTTATTCTTTTCATGCTTAATAAATTGCCATAAAATAAGAATTTTTTAAAACTTAAAAAGAAGGGGAAAATTTTTTTCGAAAAGCATGGTGGAACTTTTCATGCCTCTAAACATGTCAGGATTGAGCGTTGAAAATACTCACCAAGCCTCTGATTAATGCATGGATTCATTCGTTAAATCAGATACTAATTACACTAGGCAACAAAAAACAACTTTTTGTCTGTTTCCTAGTTTTAAATGGCCTATTCTTACTAATTTTGGCTTGAAAAAAAAAAACGAATATGTAAATGAAATTTATTTATTAGCTCTTGTTTTTAAGATATACCACAGCCCATCCATCAATTTATTGGTAAATTTGAAAAACAAAACGTTACTAACTAATACATACAGTACAATAAGTCACGTTTCTAGAAACTGTGTTCATAACCAGAAATCCAGTAATATTTTTTAGTTTATTTCCTGTGAACATTTCCTTTTGAATTGCCTCTTGTATATCGAAGCCCGAGTATCCCGAGTTATCACTGTCCAGCAGTAGTTTGCGAGCATTGATTCATCCCGACGACCCTGATATGTACATTCCATTGCTGTGATATCTTGATGAAACCTTTGACTGTGTTCACACCACTTACAGATCCACAATTTTTAGGGAAAATATTAAGATGGCAATGTAAGAAATGGATCTTTAGAGACATACTGCATCCTGGGTCATGAAAGTTTCGTAGGAGTTCTTTCACCAACTGTTGATAGTTCGCATCCTTTTTGCTGTCTAAAACTCCTTATACAACACTTATCTTTGAGACTAAATATAGCTGAATTGATTTACTTTGAGTTGTTAAACGAAAAACAGCGAATATCACTTGAATTGTGCACTATTTATTGCCTGTTCTTTGTTCTACTGATGCTCTAGGTGAGACTCAAAACACACCTGAAGAAAGGTGGCGCGGCTACACAACTTTCGTCGAAATAAAAATCGTTCCTGAGGCAAGAGCTTCCATCTACCCGCTCAAATGAACATCAATACACAGAAGTAAAGATGAGTAAAAATACAGCTATTTATGAATAGCTAGTTCTGATTCTTGAAAACAAGAGCTAATCTGAAGTTTTTATGATGATTTTCGTGTTTAGCAGACCAAAATATTTCATAATAAAATATTTTTGAGCCCGAAACAATTTTGATGTTGCCTGCAGATTCTTGTTATCTTTCAACAAGAATCTGCATGTAAGGTTCTATAATATCAAACTAACCGAGTGCCTTCATTCAGCAATAACGTTAATTAAATTTTGTAATTAAAATAAAAAAACATAAAATAAAAATATCCTAATTTTTTTTGCAAGGAATTTTTTTATATTTCGGTACAATATCTTACACTAATTTCATTCGTACAGAATTTCCCACCCTATGGCTACCGCACATTTCTCACTTAATATGCCTTTCTTTTAATATCTATCTCAAATTTTTTTATAAGTACCTTTCTCATTT
The DNA here is from genome assembly GCA_019973975.1 of Trichonephila clavata. NCBI lineage: Eukaryota > Metazoa > Arthropoda > Arachnida > Araneae > Nephilidae > Trichonephila > Trichonephila clavata. The sequence goes on along the minus strand of BMAO01015530.1, from coordinate 22,260 downwards.
AAAATATACCTTAAAATAAAACCCTTTATCTGTTTCCTAAAAATGTACTTTTCAGAATAGTATTGATATTATTTATTTCGTCTACTGTAGACAAACTTACTAAATATTTTACAATAAATTGGTTATGGTGTAATTATTTTACTGATTTTATTGAAATTTTTATACACTTAAAACCTTTGTTTTTTCTAAAATTTATACTCAACCATCAAAAATAAAACAAAAACACAGTTTTGAGCGTTTTTTTTTTATACCAGAAATTGTTTTAATTTTTATTATATTTCCCTTTTTATTTTTATAATGTTTTATCAGAGTTGATAAAATGCTATAAAGTCAAAAGGCGAAAATAAAAATTTGAAAGCGAAATAAATAATGTAAATAATTAAAATCACATTTTAGAAAACATTCATCAAGAAACATATTCCCATCCTTAACGTTTTGCTATACATAAGTTATATTAAAAAAAAAAAATCAGAACGTAATTTTTCGTGCGAACTCAAATACAACTAGGGAAGCGTTGTTTGGAGCACATGATCATAAGGAGAATGTATAATTTCTTTTCCTGCCTGCAGAAACTATCAGTAGACAGTTGACTGCCGATAACTGATGAAGTGTACATTCACGCCATTGAATTTTCATTTCTTACAAAATGACAAAAAAAAACTTGAACCGAACTACTGCATTTTATTTTGCAAATAGTTTGACGATTCCCAAGGGAAAACGATTTGCAAATTCAACAGGCTTTTGGGAGCGTAGAAGTGAGGCGGTACACATATTAAGGAGTGGTACAACCGTTTTCAACTATAGTCGTATATCAGTGGAGAGCAGGGGTGTAGCTACCACCGTATCAATGATACGGGCCCCAAAGCTACAGAGGCCCCAACAGGTGTAATTAAAGTCCCACTAATAGTGCTTCCCTTCCATATCTAAAAATGGGCCCAGAAGGAATTTTGATACAGGGCCCTCTCAGAGCAAGCTATGCCAGTGGTGGAGAGCGAAGAACTTCCTGGTAAACCGACCACATCAAGAAAAGATATTGTCATTAACTACATGAGGATCTTAGGATGCAAATCTTTGGATCATGAACAGTTGAACTTGCATGCGAAACGAGAATCACCATTTATTCCATTTTTACTGAGTACTTGGGCTTCAGGAGAATCTCAGTGACTATACCATGATAATTCATCCAACCATATTTATGTTTGTGACTCAGAATTACCTGGCCAAACACTTGGACTTCGTTAGATTTTTTACTCTCCCGAAATGTCTCTGTGATTTCTGGCTTTAATCAATCGGAAAATGTACCTGAAGAAAACAATAATTCGATCTACAGAAGACATCATGCAGGGTACAAGGTATCCTCCAAGTGTGTGTGCTATTTCAAATAAAATTTTTTTTAAAAAAAAACCCAACGCTGCTTTTACAGAGATAGAATTGTTAAGAGAAATGCGTGATGGCAAAAAGAGAATACAGAAAGCGATTAGTGTAAGATTTTTTAAAATCTGAATACAAGTATTTCTTATGAACAAAATCGCATATTTTTTTAAACACACTTCGCCAAAAGTTGAATATTATTAAAGTTTAATTTTATATATAATTAATTATGTGATCTTGATTGCATCGATTAAATTTGTGAACAACTTGTTCCATTTCTTCCAAGAACACACTCATACAGAGAAAGGTATTTTTGCTAATTTTTAATTTGTCCCAAATTTACTTAATTAATATTAGAAATGTAATACAAATAATACGAATTTGTGTGTGTGTTTTATTTCAATCTATAATATAATTGTAGATAAACTTTTTCAGATGGTTTTGTTACTTTTCATTAAACAGTTACAATTAACATAAATATATATATACATATGACCGAATCACACTATTAAGTGACAAATAGAAAGCGATTTTCCTTGCAATTTTCCCATTATCCTTTCTGTATAGGGTGTTATACTATTTGTTTGTTTGTTACTATTTATTTATTAATTAAATTTAATTATTCTAATAAAATAGTATAGTAACGCGCTATCCACTGCGCTACAGGGACACAACAAACGATTTTCCTTTCTATATATGCTGTTGGACTTTCTATATATGCTGTTGGACTATTTGCCGTTTTCCAAAATAACCGCTCTTAGCGGATTTCAATTCAACAAAAGAAAAATGCTAACCAAATTTCATTATTATAGTCCTTGTAGCTCGAAAAAAGGAATTTTTTTTGTCAATACGTCCCAGTAACCCCCTGCACGCCCCCCAGAACTTGATTTGCTTAAAATACATTCTTAGTGGATCCCTATTCAACAAAAGAAACATGCTTAACAAATTTCAAGTATTTGGGTCTAACAATTAAAAACAGGAATTTTTTCTGTAACTCCTCTTGAACCCTCGCGACCATCCTTGGGGTCAATTTTCGTTTTACTCTTTGTTAGAGAAACTCTATTCCATGAAAGGAACATGCATACCAATTTTCAAGCAGGATGATCAAATAGTTTAAAAATGGAAATATTTATCGATTACGCCTCTTAATCTCCCGAAATTAAACTTGGTAGTTGATATTCGCAAAACCCATTTTGTAGCGGTTCTCTACTTTACGAAAGGAATCTGCTTATCAAATTTCAAGACTGTACGTCTAATAGTTTAAAAATGGGGATAATTATCTATAACGCCACTTGAGCCCCCGCAACGCCACTTCTGGGTCTGTTTTCACAAAACCCAATTTGTAGGGGAATTGTAATCTAGGAAAGGAATCTGCTAAGCAAAATTTGAAGACTGTGCGTCCAATAAATTAAAAATGCAACAAAAAAATTTATCTATAACGCCCCTTGAACCCCCACAACGCCACCTAGGGGTCGATTTTCCCCAAACACATTTTTTAGTGTATCTCTATCCTTTGAGAGGAATCTGCTTACCAAATTTCAAGACTGTGCGTCTAATTGTTTAAAAATAGAAATAATTATTTATATCTGCCCTTACCCCCTGCAACACCCCTTGTGGGTCAATTTTCCCAAACCCCGTTTTGTAGCGAATATTTACTCTATGAAATTAACATTCCTACCAATTTTCAAGAAGGTAGGTCAATTAGTTTAAAAACGATAATATTTATCTATTACGCCACTTCATCTCCCGCAACGCCACTTAGAGGTCTGTTTTCCCAAAACCTTCTTATAGTTGATCTCTACTCTATGAAAGAAATCTATTTATAAAATATAAAGACTGCGCGTCTAATAGTTTAAAAATGGAAATAATTATCTATAACACCCCTTAAGTCTCGCCACTTGGGGGCAATTTTCACGAAACCCATTTTGTAGCTTATCTCTAACCTATGAGAGGAATCTGCTTACTAAGTTTCAAGACTGTACGTCTAATAACTTAAAAATCGGAATTTATAACGCCCCTTAAACCCCCCACCCCCGCAACAACCCTTGGGGGTCAATTTTCCCAAAACTCACTCTGTAGCGGATATTTACTCCATGAAAGAAACTTACGTACCAATTTTCAAGCAGGTAGGAGGAGTAGTTTAAAAACGGGAATATTTATCTATTACGCCACTTAATCCCCCGCAACGCCACTTAGAGGTCTGTTTTCACAAAATCTTGTTATAGCTGATCTCTACTCTATGAAAGAAATCTATTCATCAAACATAAAGACTGTGCGTCTAATAGTTTAAAAATGGAAATAATTATCTATAACGCCCCTTAAGTCTCGCAACGCCACTTGGGGGCAATTTTTACGAAACCCATTTTGTAGCGTATCTCTACCCTATGAGAGGAATCCGCTTACTAAGTTTCAAGACTGTACGTCTAATAACTTAAAAATCGGAATTTATAACACCCCTTAAACCCCCCGCCCCGCAACACCCCTTGGGGGTCAATTTTCCCAAAACCCATTTTGTAGCGGATATTTACTCCAGGAAAGAAACTTACCTACCAATTTTCAAGCAGGTAGGTGAAGTAGTTTAAAAACGGATATATTTATCTATTACGTCCCTTAATCCCCCACAACGCCACTTAGAAGTCTGTTTTCACAAAACCGGTTTTGTAACTGATCATTATTCTACGAAAGGAATCTATTTATCAAATTTAAAGACAGTGCGTCAAATAGTTTAAAAATGGAAATAATTATCTATAACGCCCTCTAAGCCCCTGCAACGCCACTTGGGGGTCGATTTCCACCAAACTTATTTTTTAGTGGATCTCTACTGTATGAAAGGAATCTGCTTACCCAATTTCAAAATTGTACATTGAGTAGTTTAAACATGAAAACAATTATTTATAACGCCCCTTAACCCCCCGTTACGCCCCTTGCGTTTCGAATTTCGAAAAATACGTTCTTAGCTGATGTCTACTCTATGAAAGGAACATGTATACCAAATTTCAAGTCTGTAGGTTGAATAGTTCCAGAGATATCGTGATTAGTCAGTCAGTCAGTCAGTGAGTCGCTTTTCTGCTTTATATATATATATATGTATATATATATATATATATATATATATATATATATATATATATATATATATAGAGAGAGAGAGAGAGAGAGAGAGAGAACTAATAGTAGGAATTGAACTAAAACAGACGACTTGTGCTGTTTAAAACTTTCTGAAATAATAATTTAAATTCAATAAAGTAGAGAAAACTTTCTTATTCGTAAGAAAGAAAAATATAAAATTTTTAAGAACACCATTAAAGTTTCTTATCTAATCAAAATTTTCTCAGATAAAAATTATTTCGTGTATTGATTGAACTATTTGTTTACTTTTATTTTTATACTATTATCTTTCGAGCAAAATTGTAGTCCTATTTTAAATACAAAAAAAAAAAAAAAAAAAAAAAAAAAAAAAATTCCACTAGAGTAATTTAAAATTGAATGTAACTAGAATAAAGAAGCCAAAAAAATTACCATTTATAAGTACTAAGTTTCATTAAAAAAATACCAAGTGACTGAAATAAATAGTTTAATTTTGATAACTTTTATGGTTAATGTCACTAATGACAAATTACTGTCAATATAGCATTTTTCTAAAATATTAAAATTGTTCCTCTTAATATTTTGAGTTTCTTTATACACTTAAATGGATACGAAAGTCTCTTTTTGAAGTTCGAGGATTAGAAGCAGAAAAAATAATCATTGTTTACCTTCTGATATATATTAATTTTGCTTTTATAAAATAGACAATTTTCATTGGGTTAATGCTCTAATAACTAAAAAAAGTAAAGAATATCTAATTTTTTCTGTGGGCTTTATATAATACAAAACAATATTAACTACTTAAATATTTTAAAAGTGTATAATATCTAAATACATAAAACTGTTTTATAATAATCTATATATAATTAGTACACAATTTCCAATGATATTAACTATAGTAAGAGTTTATTTATGTTCAAAACAATCCTAGTAAAAGTCTGATATTACTTCTCAGAGTAGAATTTTTTCTAAAATTCCTTGTCATTGCTTTGTATTATTTTCCTAAAATATTCCATTTTCGTGGAATTTCCAAAAAGTATATTACTGGAGTTTTGGTGTGTATAATAATACAATATAGTATGTATATTCGTATTTTAAACATAACATAATTTTGAGCTCCCTAACACAGTTATGATTAAATAAGAAGGTTTTCCTAGTATGCAAATAAACCTACGGTTACGACAAGTTCGTTTTGGAAATTTTTTTAATAGGCTATTTGTAAAAGAGTATTTCTTCGAAAATATTACGCCTCGAAAAGGATTTCTATCTCGATTTTCTTTTTCACGCAAATAAAAGAATAAAATAAAATTGCTGGAAGAATAAAATATAAGTATTCCTTTTCTTTAAAGTATCTATTTTTAAATGATTTCATGCCTTTTTTCTGTTGAAAATCAGCCTTGAAAGCGAGTAATTATGATTTTATTAGATGATTAAGTAATATATACTTTTCTTTTCTTTAGAAGATAAAAAATAACCTGTGACTCTAAAGGCCTTATCACACTTACATGTATTTGGAGCAATTTTCTTTCAACCTTGATTTCAAACAATTTTTACTCAGTTGCCAGAGCAAACGGCTTCTAACAACTTCTTGCCAGTGATCTAAGAAAATTGTTCGAAATAAAAATTGCTTCAAATTTCAGCCAATAGGGTTCTTTGTCTCCTATGCGAAAACAAGATAGCAGTCTCGTCTTCGTCAAGCGCAGTATCAGAAACGCACGTATTAAAATGGAACGAAATGATGGATAGCACTTTGATTGACGAAGTTTAAAAATTTCCATACCTATGGAATCCTAACCCCCCCCCCATTTCACAAAAAGATTTTTAAAAAATTAACGAGTGAGCAGCGGCGAGTAATTTTTCAATGTAGAGATAGAGCGTGGATGAAGTCAGAGCATGTCGTTTTGTTTACGGCAACCCTTCACCCTCAACTGCTTCAAAAAATTGGGCGAAACGGTGGCTCCAAAAATGCGTGTGTGATTAGGCTTGCGTTCTTATTAAAAGGAGAATCAGATGTCACAGCTGTTGTAGTTTGATTTGATTTTTTTAATATTGCAATTTGAAGGTACGCAAAGGCTACTATCGAAGCGTCTCGTAAGTTTGAACTACACTTAAGAAACGAGGATGGCATATGATCACCGACATCCCCTTCTATAACCTTCCACACTACGACAACGTGAAGATTTTGAGCCATGGAAGATATAACATGCATCAGTGTTTCCACCTGGGCACCTTCGGTGGCACCAGAACTCTAACCCAATGCTCGCTAATGCCGGTCACAAGTCTGTGACCACCACACAGCTCGGCAACTTATATTGTGAAAACCGCAACCTTTAACGGAAGTTTACTCTATCTCATACTCTCTCATATCTCATATCTCATCTCTCATACTCTATCTCTTTACTCTATATTGCCTGTGCAAATGCACGTGCGTAGAGAACCGCAGTTTTCGTTTTCTGATATATTTATAATACCTCCTTTATCAGTCCGAAAAAAGTATAATTATTTTGGGTCGTATTTTGTTTAATGTTAGACAAATGAATTAAGAGAGTGAACATATTCATTGAGGCATAGACGTTTAATATATATTGAATGAAATTGATCTCTGTATATATGTATATTAGCTTAGAATTTTTTCTTAAAAAAAAAAGCTTTTTTTTTAGGGAACAATAGTGATGGCTTTGAAAATATCGTTCTGGCGTGTTGTAAAAAGGCTGTTTCTTCTGGAACGGAAGCATTTGCAGGCAGAATCTTGGAGTCAGTGCTTCAGAAGTTCAATATAGCTGAAGGAAGAATTTCACATCTTAAATTATTGCAAAGTCTTACAAAGCTACACCTTGGAAAAGCAGGTAAAAGAAAGAAATAAGTCATAAGCATAAAAAAATGATGTATCGTGGTACTATACAGGATCACAAGAAAGTATTAATAGAATAGCTTACCTTTTGCTATTAATAACAATGGGCTAAATTCATGTGACGTCATAGTCACATGATAATGATAACCACGTGATTCTAGCCAATCAGTTCATGTGCTTCGTTGTTGCAAACTTTTGCTCTTTGCAGAAGCTTTCTTTTAAAAAGTACATATGTATACAAAATGCACAAAATGAAAAAAAAAAATTTATATTGACTTTTTAAAAAACTTTTTAAAGAAATTTTTTATAACATTTAAAAATGTTTACCCAATTTTGAAATTTATAATTTTATCTAATTGTAAGTTTTACAAATAGAGCAAAGATTGCGATTAGTTTAATTCCTGTTTTGAATTCAATGGAGAACACGTGTTTGTCTTTATCATGTGGCCACCAGGAATTGAGCCCATTAAATCAAAAATTGATAACCCAGAACAAACAAGTGTAATGCTTCTTAAACAGGCTTGACCAACTCAAATGGTTTCGCGGGTCACTGACTATGCGCAACCAAACCCCACAATCCAACACACAGACAACAACTCAAAATCAAAATTACCCTCACCACACTGATACCGAAAACGCAAATGAAAAGCCCTTTGGAATAATGGATGCAGTCTTCGAAATTAAGAAACTCTTCGCTGATTACCCATTCCTTCTGGAATTGGGGAAGCAGTTAAGAGCGGTAAAGGGAAAAGATAGGATAAATGTGTTCTATGAACATGTTATGCGAAATTACGAGTAGTTCATTCTACTCCTTTTCAAAAAGTAAAGATAAACCCTTAAACCACGCCCTCGGGCGCACTCGAGCTTCCTATGGGAGCCGAGTTGCCCGACAAATAGAATAGCTTGCTCTCCTACTTCTGAAGATTTTACCTTCCGGGCCATGTAGAACCACCTGACCTTTCCCCAAATTCCCAGAACACCCACTGACATCCAGATACCTCCCCCCCCCCCTAGATAAAAAAGTCTCATTAAATATAAAAATATCATTTCAAAAAAGGGCAAACTATAAAACGAAAGCTAACACCCAATTTGAAAAGAAAGGGAGATTATGATCTCGACAGAGATCGAGCGCTCCAATTTTGTATTGTCAACACCTGACTATGCGTAACGTTATAGCAAGCAACATTTAAGACATGCTTTTAAAAATGTAAATAAATACAAAATGAGCTAAAGTTCATCATTATATTATGATAAAACATAATTTACACGAATTTTAACTAATATGAGAGATTTATATATCCTTTATTGCTCTTAATTTTTGTTTATCTAAATATATGCTCGAAGCTGAATATTTTAGATGATTTTCTGCATTTTCCATTCAGCTATTTTTCCGGTATTCTTATTTTTTTAAATTTATTATAAAAGGCTCTTAAAAATATTTTTTTAAAAAATAAGTATTGCGCAATATGAAAACAGAGTATCTCCATATATTAAGTGTAAATAACAATTTTTCCTCAAACGTGCACTTGTTTACAAGCTGCTGTAATTAAAGTTTCAAATATTTTCAAAATGAAAAGTTTAAAAAAAAAAGAATGATACATAGATACATAGCATAAGCTAGTTAGCATTTTAAAATTAATTTTTAATTTATCTTGTTACATTTTAAACTTTTAAATAATTGAAAGTATTTTCATCATAAAAAATTTTCTTGAATGTATATTTTTTTATGTTCACATTTTACCACTGAAAGTTATTTATTTTGGAACAGTTTTAAACAGTTTTAAGTGTAACACGTTGGATCGATACATTTGGTGCTCTTCTTAAAAAATAGTGAGCATTTCCATTAATTTTGATTATAGCAATTCAAAGGTTCCTTAAATTTTGTAATACATTTTCGCTTGATTATTAAATCAAACAATTATAACTGCATAAGTAATACTCTTAATGACACAGTCTTTAATCAGTATTCAATTATATTATGTTGTGATTTATTAAATTGTAGCTAAAATAATTAATATATTCCTGTTCATATATATTGTAGTGTCGTTGGATCTTCAATGATGAAGCTCCAATGCTGCTTTAATGTTTTATTGAATCATAAACAACACACAAATTTAAATACATTATGTACATTATGTATCAGTTAGGTAAATAAGAAATCTCCCAAGTTGATGACACTTTTAGAGGAAAGCAAAGAGAGAGAGATGAACTAGGATGACATTCAATACATCTTCCTTCGGCAGATACAAAATCTTCACAGCTCGCTGGCAGAGCTCACCAACCTCTCTCTTCAAGATACAGTCATAGAATTTTGGCTAAATGATATGGGTTGGTGAAAGATATTAAATATCAACGATGCGTGTTCAAAATATTGCTGCTATTGGTTAAAATGATGTTTCTTAATCATAAAAGAGTAAATAACTTTTAATGTTGCTTGTTACTTGCTAAAACATATGAGATACATAGTAATATATACGATGTTCTACAGAAAAGTAAGCAATATTGAAATATCAAGTGTTGCCAAACGACAACAGAGAAATAAAGAGTTTAATTAGTTCTCTTCAGTTCATGCAGCCACAGTACTCCCCCACCAGTGAACAGGGTGAACGTTACAGGAATCGTTTGGATGGGTGAACTGTACGACCAGAACGAGTAACATATTGAGCAGGAGGTTCGGCAAATCTCACTCGAAGTTTTGAAGACTGCTCCGAAGTGCTTTGTTGTGAGTGATGTGGAGTAGCTGAGAGACACAGTTGATGGCGAAGTGCTTGTGGTTGAAGATTTATCCACTAAAGTTGGTTTATAAGGATCAGGATCAGCGAAGAAACAGGGTTTCAATCTATCAATAGAGATTGTTCGAGAGGCTCCTTTGATGCTGATGTCAAAATACTTTGCATATCGCTTGATCACAGGGTATGGTCCTTCGTGAGGTGGCTGTAATGAAGTTCGGACGGAATCAGTACGGACAAATACATGAGTGCATGTTGCAAGATCCCGAAAAATGAAAGGTTTCTGTTTTGTATGATGAGAAGGTAGAACAGGATGTAGGTTGGCGAAAGTATTCCGAAGTTGTTGCACAAAACTGGATGGAGATGCAAGTTTCGAGTCGTGTAGGAAATCGCCTGGTAAACGTAAATTTTCTCCAAAAACCAATTCAGCTGATGTGGCTTTAAAATCTTCATGAATTGTAGTACGCAATCCAAGGAGGACGGTGGGTAGGGATTGGTACCAAGTCGCATCGCTATGACACATAATGGCGGCTTTTAGGGTGCGATGCCATCTCTCCACAAAACCGTTAGCCTGAAGATGGTAGGCTGTTATGCGCTTGCGCTTGAAGCCTAATAATTTGGAGAGTTCGTAGAACAGTTCTGATTCAAACTGAGTGCCTTGATCAGTAACTATGTAAGACGGCGAACCAAACTTTGAAATCCAGCCACGATAAACTGCAGTTGCTACTGTTTCGGCGTGAATGTCCATGACTGGTAAAGCTTCAGTCCATCTGGTGAAACGATCTACTATAGTGACACAATATCGATATCCTGACGCTGTAGGTAATGGTCCAATTATGTCAAGATAAAGTTCATCAAAGCGTTTACTGACAAGTGGAAATGTCCCAATTTGACTGTGGACGTGTCTGAAAACTTTACATTTCTGGCACTCAATGCAGCCTCGAGACCATGTTGAAATGTCACGTCTCAAGTTTGGCCAGAAGAATTTCTTTGAAATTAATTTGACAGAGCTCCGAATACCAGGATGAGATGCTCTGTGGTAGCGCTCAAACATTTCTCTGCGAAAAGAGGCAGGAATGTACGGTCGAGGTTGGCCAGTAGAAACTTCACAGATGATCATGTACTCCGATCCTATAACAGGTAATTTATCAAACTTCAAATTGTAATTGCTAAGAGAAGTGAGTTTGGTGAGTTCCTGATCACTGTCTTGAGCTGTTGCTATTGCTGCATAATCAATAGTTGGTGGTAAACATATGTCGTCGATTCTTGATAAAGCATCAGCCACGATGTTGTCTTTGCCTGATATATGTCGTATTGCAGTTGTATATTGGCTAATGAAGTCAAGATGTCGTAGCTGACGAGTTGAAGCTTTGTTCGACGGTTGATTGAAAGCAAAAATCAGTGGCTTATGGTCGGTGAAAATAGTAAATTCACGACCTTCTAAATGATATCGAAAATGTTTAACTGCAGAATACATAGCTAAAAGTTCTCTGTCGTATGTATTGTACCTCTTCTGTCTAGGAGTTAGTCGCATAGAGAAAAATTCTAAAGGTTGCCAGTGGTTACTGACATATTGTTGCATAACTCCACCAACTGCTTTGTCAGAGGCATCTACCATGATTGCTAAATGAGCGTTACTCACAGGATGTGCTAAAGTGGTTGATTCAGATAATTGCTCTTTGCAGTATTCAAAGGCTTTTATTGAATCTTCGTCCCAGTCAATCGATTTATTTTTGTTTTTCTTTATTCCAACCAGAAAGTCGTTTAATTTTGTTTGGTGTTTTGCTGCATTTGGGAGGAAGCGACGGTAAAAATTCAGCATCCGAAGGAATCTTCTCAGCTACTTAACTGTACTTGGTCTATTGAAATCAAGAATGGCCTGAATGCGTTCTGTGGTTGGACGAATGCCACTTGCAGAAACATGATGTCCTAAAAAATCAACTTCAGGTTTAGCGAAAGTGCATTTTGAAATTTTCAGAACAAGTCCATTTTCGTCGAGATGTCGAAAAATTTCTTTGAGATGACTAATATGTTCGTCCAAGTTGCGGGACGCTATGAGAATGTCATCAATATACACAAAACAAAAAGGAAAATCTCTAAACAGTGAATCGAGAAACCTTTGAAAGGATTGAGCAGCATTTCTTAATCCAAAAGTCATCAGAGGGAACTTGAAAAGTCCGAAAGGTGTGCAGATAGCTGTTTTTTGGATATCGGATTCTTCAATTGGTATATGGTGATATGCTCGTACGAGATCTAAAGTTGAAAATATTTGGCATCCAGCTAATTGATGGGTAAAGTCGTGAAGGTGTGGTACGGTATAGCGGTCAGGTCGTGTAGTTGCATTTAAGGCACGATAGTCACCGCATGGTCTCCAGCTACCATCTTTCTTCTTGACCATATGCAAACGACTTGCCCAAGGACTATTTGATGGTCGACAGATACCCTTTTCAAGCATGAACGTAAATTCTTGTTTTGTAATTTTTAACATATCTGGAGATAATCTACGCATTTTAGCTGAAACTGGAGGACCTGCAGTAATAATTGCATGAGTAATGTTGTGCTTAATCTCTATTTTATTAAAATTTTCAATAGTGATGTTTTTGAACTCCTCCAACAAAGCTAGAACTTCCGGAATATATAATGATGAATCCAAAGTTGTTAAGGAAAGAGGTTTGCACTCGGTTGTTTTCCCCAGAGAATGCAAGAGAGTTACTGAATCCAGGAGCCATCTGCGTTTTAAATCGATACGTAATCCAAAATGTTTTAAAAAATCTGTCCCTAGAATCGGCCTTTTAACATCGGCGATAGCAAGAGGCAAGAGGCGTGTAAGGTTACGGAGTTCCTACCCCCTTAGGGGGTGTACCTCCACATCAGAGTTATTAAGATAAATTACTGAATTTAGATTTACATAAATTAAAATTAAGAGAAAAAAAATTAAGTTTAAGTATAAAGAGGATAATTAATGGGCAGTGGCATTACGCCTGCTAAAGATAGCGAGCGGACGAAGTCCGTTCGCCTTGAAACGATTGGCCCATTCGATAGTTTTCGCTGGGTGGGCTGAGCCTTAACATCGGCAATAGTGAACGACCATGTAAATTGGCGTCTTAATCCGAGGTCTAATTTTAAAATTTTCGAGCCATAGGTTCTAATAATGGTTGAATTTGCAGCGTAAAGTTTAAAGTCAGATAATTTCCGTTTTTCTGCTTGAGTTGGCGGAATGACAGATAAATCAGCGCCTGTGTCCACAAGATATTGACGATTTCTCGTTTTATCAAAGAGGATGAGGCGATAGCTTGAGCCCCAGTTACTTGCCTCGTTAAGCAACTGGGCAATTAGTTTTCCTGATTTGCTTTTGATTCTTTGAAACTACATGCGCTTATGCATTTTTGAGCATTGGCTCCAAAACGATAATGATACCAGCACAATCTGTGGGAAGAATTTCTGGACTTAGAACGACTTCGCGAACGATTACAATATCTAGGTTTGTTATAATTTTGCGAGTGAAGTTTATGGATTTGCTGAGCGAGTGATTCAATACTTGCTTCAATAGAACTCAAACGGGAATTATCCTCACAGGGACAAGAAATTGCGCGAGATTGATCTTGCTTATTAATTGACGAAATATCTGTAGGATTATAAACTGACATTACTTTATCCGCCATTTCAGATAAATTCGTTAAAGTGTCTTTACTGACAAAAAGAATAGCCTGAACTTGTTGCGGCAACCGTTAGTACCATAATGTTTTCAGAAATTCCTCTGAAATCTTGGAACCGGTAAGACTTTTCCTTTGGCGCAAAAGATCGGAAGGGTGGCAATCGCCAAGTTGTAAATCACCAAGGAGTTTTTTCAGTTTCGCTTCTTCGGAATCAGTTAAACGGCTTAATAATGCAGATTTAAGTGCAATGTGTATTTATTCTCAGTCGGAGGATTGGATAAAATATCTTCAATAAAATCTAGGATGTGTTAATCTAAAGCTGATAAAGCAATATTATATTTAGTTTGGTCTTGAGTAATGTTCGCAACATCAAATTGCGCTTCCAGTTGAAAAAACCACAAATTTGGCTTGTTCCGCCAAAACGGAGGCGGCTTAACCGCCACGCGATTAATTTCCGATGACTCAGCAGAAACGTTTTCATGACTTCGACCTTCGCTTAGTTTACTTTTGAAACATCGCTTTTAAAGTCCGTTAGTCACCACTTTGGCTAAATGGTATGGGTTGGTGAAAGATATTAGATATCAACGATGTGTGTTCAAAATATTGTTGCTATTGGTTAAAATGATGTTTCTTAATCATAAAAGAGTAAATAACTTTTAATGCTGCTTGTTACTTGCTAAAACATATGAGATACATAGCAATATACGATGTTCTACAGAAAAGTAAGCAATATTGAAATATCAAGTGTTGATAGAGAGTTAGTTAATCAAGAGTTAAATTAGTTCTCTTCAGTCCATGCAGCCACAGAATCATCTCTCGCACAGGCGCAGTTCCTCGGATCAGTCTTCGTTGCCACCTAGCGTTCTAGAATTTGTCTAGAGTTTTTTACAATGCATTTTACTATCTTTCTTGTAGGAAAACATGCATATGTTTTCTTGTCCTTAAAGATTTGATAAATAATTTCAAATCACCTTTACATCCTAAAATGGTTGAATTCAATTAAAATATAAAGAAGCTCAATGGCTTAAATTTTTGACGGTCACATGATAAAGATAATCATGTCTTCTCCATTGAATTGAAACACTGATATTAGATTTGTACTTGTTCTTACAAAATTTAGATAAAATTTTAAATTTTGTAATTAGATCAAAATGCTGAAATACTAAGATTTTTCCAGAAGTTTAAAAAAAAAAATTCTGATTTTTTACATGTATTTTTAAATCAAGTGCATTTTGCTTACCTTTATGCATTATTAATGTTGACAAGCATGTACTTTTTTTAAAAAAATTTCTGCAAAAAAAAAAAAAAAGCAATAATCGGCAAAAGCGAAGCGCAGGAACTGATTGACTGGAAACACCTGATTGCATTTTTCATGTGACTGTGGCATAACATAATGAATTTATCCCATTAATTTTGAGTAAGTTCTGCAAAAGCTTTTCTTTTCTTTTTTAGAGACCAAGGAAACTCAAGAAAAGATTTTGGTATACATAAGAAAGGCTTTAGAAATATTTCAATACGTAAGTTTTTAATCTTAAATCGATCATTGCAAATTAAAGCATGTTTGGTTTCAAGCTGTCAGAAAACGCGACGGTGTGATGGATTGTGGTTAAAAATCGTATTTTCATTTTATACTTTCCAGTAGCACATATTTGTAGCTTTTCAGGTATTATTTTTCTATATTTAAAAATGGAGATAAAAGCTATGTTAAAAAGGAACGAAAACCAAAGAGGAGTATTTCAACGACCTATTAACTATGAAAATGTATTAAAAACAGTACTTTTTTCATATAAACACTACGCCTCAAAAAATAAGCAATAAATAGGAAAACAAATAGGATTTATTGAAACGCATTAAAATGATCTCTGGTTGTTGTACAGAAGAAGAAGAAGCAATGCCACAAAAAATAAATGAAAAATAATAATTAGTTTACAAATAAGCAATATAAATAGTAAAACCCCTAATTTGTGCTAAAATATGTTTAGCTGCAAACATTTATCAGTAGGACCACTTTTATACTAGATGTACAAATTCGCCAACAGCGATACATACTTTCAAGCAGGTCATCAATCACACCTTGCGGGATTTGTGGCCGTTCTCGAAGACATATTGTCAAGTCATTAAGGATTAAAGGAGGAATCCAGAGAACAGAAAGACATCCTTCGAACATGCCGCGGACATGTCAGGCGTATGTCCTTTCCATTCCATTCGAAACAATGTTTCAAGATCCCCGTATTGATTGACAACTCTAGCTCCATGTGCTCCTGAGATATTGTCCATAAAGACCCATGGCTGCCACATATGGACGAATACATGGATCGAGGATTGCATCCCGTTAAATAACTACTGTCACTAAACAGGACGAAATAGGAGATTCAGTTCGAGAGACATCTGATATATTTACCCAAACTATGACACCAGCACCACTGAAGCTGTATTTTTCAGTGACATTGTAAGCTTGAGATCGAGTTCTTGAGGTTCTCCATATCCGCATCTGTCGGCAATCATTGTTTATGTAGAATCGGGGTTCATCGGTGAACAATACATTGATTTATTTCTGTGGGGTCCTGTGGATATGATCCAGAGCCCACTGCAACTACACTCCTCTGTTAGACGACGTCAATGATATCCAAACTGAGGGTTTTTAAAAAATTAAATCTCACGTTTTACGCTTTTTTATTAATACAATTTTATGTGAGCATAGAAGTATTCTCTTCTTATTTTTTTAAAGCTGAAACACTACAGAATCTTAGGCTTTTCTCTTTTTCTGTTTCAGAAAAGAAGGGGGGCAAATACAATGTATTTTTAATAAAACTGAGAATAATAATGGTACTTACGTATTATCGCAGCCTGTTGGCGACATTATATCGAACGAAGCACCTGGTTGCCAATTCAGCGCGTACGACACGTAGGAAATCGAGGTTGCTAACTTGGCGAGTTATTAATAGAGTTGGCGATTGTTGCGGTAATACGTAAGAGAGTACCTTAATAATATATTAAATCCTTAAATCTCTTAACTTTTTAAAATATCTTTGTAAAGATTTAATATTTTTAGTGGAAGCACTCCATAAAATTTTATAATTGATTTCAATAAAAAAAAGTTTCTTTTTGAAATTTCAGTTAATTTTTCATTTAACTTTAAAATTGTTAACATTTTTTTCTTAATAGATTCTGAAGCATTCTAGAAAATTTATCTTTCTTTTGTAAAATAGAAAGAAAAAAAACTGTTGAGAAAATTTTCCAAGAATGCAACTATTTTTGATTAAAAATGTAATTAAAAATATTAATAAAGTGACTGATTGTTTTTATAAAAATTGTACTCTGTAAAATATCTTAAAATTATTACAAGAGAAAATAGACAAAGTAACAATAATAAGAGACTAAAAAAAAAATGAATTGAGTGTTATAAATTTGAAATTGATAATTTTAAATTAAAATATCTCAGTAGAAATTATTGACATTTCCATTTTTGTTTCTACATAAGATGAATGCATGCCTTATTAAATAGCAGTGCTATTTATTTGACATTCATTGTATAAGAATTATATTACGCATACTTAATATACATGTTTATCAATGAAAAAAAGTTCAAGCATATGTTTTATTACAAATTGTATTTTAGCAAACAAGTGAAAATAGAAAGTATGAAGAAACGGCAGACTGGTTTTGTCGAGTAGCATGGAACTTAGCTCTGAAGCCTGGAGCTGATGTCAAATATATTTTTGAATTTTTCCATGTTTGCAGCCTATTCTTGAGAAAGACGAAGGGTCCAACTGCACGTCTGAAAAACGTCCTCGTTTTCGCAATAGCTTCAGGAATTCACGTTTTTCGAGAGAATGTTCTAAATAAAGAAAAAGAAGACAAAGAAAGGAAAGATATGATTAGGTAAACCACAGCTGAGTCAGATTTTTTCTTATTTTTCAATTCCTACTATTAGTTCACTCTCTCTCTATATATTTTTATCTTGTTCAAATTTTCAATCGTTAATAAAATACTTTCTATTCATCCAATTAAGTTCAAATAAATTTTTTAAAACTTGTACTGGATGACACTTGCTGTTAATGGAGTGTTTTTAATATTAATTAATTAATTAAATTACCGGTTTTCGACGCCAACTTAAATTCGTCGGCATTGTTGTAACAATATAACTGTTAAAACAATGATACAAAAGTTGGCGCCGAAAACCGGGTTTTCAGCCAAACCGGGTGTGCAGTGTGCATTGTTACAACACACACACACGCGCGCGCGCGCGCTAGACTCCTATTCTCGAAACTCAGCAATTTTGAAAATGTAACTATATTTGAAAGACACTTTCATCATTAAGGCCGCAGTCCATATTATCTTGAGAAAGAGGAGCTTAAAAAAATTCGCTATATGTTAGAATAAGTCCGTAAATGTTACAGAAACATGAAAGAGTAGTTTAAGGCGTTCCTAATGAGATGTTATTGCTCTGAACATATTAAAGGTTCGAAACAAGTAATTTTTACCACTACCCAAGCATAGTTCGTTTTGGAGAAAGTTTCCTATTTCTGAATTTTGTCTGAAAAAAAAAGGCAGTTATTCAAAGTAATTTTTTGTGTTTGTAGCTCAAAAAATTTCAATTTGTTCGACAAAGAGGAGGAAAATTTTATTTTCGTCCTTCCACAAGTTGTTCATTGAGAGATTTTAACATTTAATAGTATTTCCTAGTTTCAACCTAATTAGTTTTACAGATGAAACTGATGGAAAATTACTATATTCATGTCATTGTGATGGAATGAATGATTGGCTAAACACCAGCTTTTTCTGAATATGAAGGATTCTGTTAGATTTTAAAATGATTTTTGAACTAAAGACCTGTGCTTTTTCACGTAAAAACTCTACAGCATTTCATATTGTAAAATTGTCTATTTCAAAGCGATTGCATGCTGCAAAAAGTAACTTGCCATCCTAAAAGATTGCCGTACAAATTAAATGCATTTGCGGTTATCAGCTTATTTAGATGTAGTAGCTTAATGATACATGAATAATTGTACGCATAATTACATGAATGATTGTGTGATTTATATGCATAATTACATAAATTATTGCATAAATAATTTTTTAGAAAAATGTTTCAAATATTTTTTATAAATACTGTAATTTCTATCAAAAAAGAATATCTGAGAATTAATGCAATGAACTAACTCAACAAAATTCGCCCATCCGGCACAGTAGTTAGCAATGCTGTTCGAATCCCAGAGAAGGCATGGATGTTTGTAAATATATAGGGCCTTTGCGGCAGGGGGGTACTTAAAATAGCCGTCGAGCTGCAAGTCCTCTCGTGAAGTTGGTCGATGAGGAAGAGAGGTGGGCCCCTGACTCTTCGGGTCAAAATTGGGTGGACTGTACGGTGCTCAAATCTACGGCTAACGACAGGGGTACATCTAGCCTCTGCCATGATGAATATCGTGGGCCTGGATCTGACGCAGTCGAGATCAATTGGAATAAGAAGCAACAACTCAACGAAAACAAATCACACAAACGAAAATATATAAATTAATATTTGTAAATAAAGAATTAAATTACTTTGTAAGAACATTGAGGTAAGGCAGCGCATTTTCGAATTTGAATTTATAAGCTATCGAGATTTTTCAAACTAAGATTTTTCAAAAGAAAGAAATTATATATATATATATATATATATATATACTAGCTGTTACCCGCCCGCTTCGCTGGGTATTTCATGATGTTTTATAAATTTTTACTGCTTATATATATGTATAAATTATTGATATCTAAGTCCCAGCATTAAGAATTCGATTGAATTGAAAAATATACTTATACCTGTAACTGTCACCTGTTGATAAAAAAAGAGCAGAACTCATCTAATTTGTATTTTCTAAAAATCTCTAAAATTGAAGCATAGAATGATGTTTGCTCTTTCGTAACTCAAAAACCAAGTGGATTCCCGCAAAACCAATTTTCGGTGGATCTCTACTCCGTAAATTGAACATGCAAGCCAAATTTCAAGTCTAAATCTAACAGAAAAAAGCAAAAGTTTTACTATAAATATCCCCGTAATCCCGTTGAGAGCCGTTTTCCAAAATTACCGCTCTTAGCGGATTTCAATTCAACAAAAGAAAAAAGCAAACCAAATTTCATTATTATAGTCCTTGTAGCTCGAAAAAAGTATTTTTTTTTGTCAATACGTCCCAGTAACCCCCTGCAACCCCCCAGAACTTGATTTGCTTAAAATTTATTCTTAGTGGATCCCTATTCAACAAAAAAAAACATACTTAAAAAATTTCAAGTATATGGGTCTAACAATTAAAAACCAGGAATTTTTTTCTGTAACCCCTCTTGACCCCTCGCAAACATCTTTGGGGGTCAATTTTCATTTTACTCTTTGTTAGAGGAACTCTATTTCATGAAAGGAACATACCTACCAATTTTCAAGCAGGATGATCAAGTAGTTTAAAAATGGAAATATTTATCCATTACGCCTCTTAATCTCCCGAAATTAAACTTCGTAGTTGATATTTGCGAAACCCATTTTGTAGCGGTTCTCTACTTTACGAAAGGAATCTGCTTATCAAATTTCAAGACTGTACGTCTAACAGTTTAAAAATGGGGATAATTGTCTATAACGCCACTTGAGCCCCCGCAACGCCACTTCTGGGTCTGTTTTCACAAAACCCATTTTGTAGGGGAATTGCACTCTATGAAAGGAATCTGCTTATCAAAATTTGAAGACTGTTCGTCCAATTAATTAAAAATGCAAAAAAATTATCAATAACGCCCCTTGAACCCCCGCAACACCACCTAGGGTCGATTTTCACAAAACACATTTTGCAGTGTATTTCTATCCTATGAGAGGAATCTGCTAACCAAATTTCAAGACTATGAGTCTAATAGTTTAAAAAAAGAAATAAGTATTTATATCTGCCCTTAACCCCCTGCAACACCCCTTGGGGGTCAATTTTCTCCAAACCCGTTTTGTAGCGGATATTTACTCCATGAAAGAAACATTCCTACCAATATTCAAGCAGGTAGGTCAAATAGTTTAAAAACGAAAATATTTATCTCTTACGCCACTTATTCCCCTGCAACGCCACTTAGAGGTCTGTTTTCACAAAACCTTCTTATAGCTGATCTCTACTCTATGAAAGAAATCTCTTTATCAAATATAAAGACTGTGCGTCTAATAGTTTAAAAATGGAAATAATTATCTATAACGCCCCTTAAGTCCCCTCAACGTCACTTGGGAGCAATTTTCACGAAATCCATTTTTAGCGTATCTCTACCCTATGAGAGGAATCTGCTTACTGAGTTTCAAGACTGTACGTCTAATAACTTAAAAATAGGAATTTATAACGCCCCTTAAACCCCCCGCCCCCGCAACACCCCTTGGGGTCAATTTTCCCAAAAACCCATTTTGTAGCGGATATATACTCCAGGAAAGAAACTTACCTACCAATTTTCAAGCAGGTAGGTGAAGTAGTTTAAAAACGGATATATTAATCTATTACGCTCCTTAATCCCCCGCAACGCCACTTAGAAGTCTGTTTTCACAAAACCCGTTTTGTAACTGATCATTATTCTACGAAAGGAATCTATATATCAAATTTAAAGATAGTGCGTCAAATAGTTTAAAAATGGAAATAATTATCTATAACGCCCCTAAGCCCCTGCAACGCCACTTGGGGGTCGATTTTCAGCAAACTCATTTTGTAGCGGATCTCTACTCTCTGAAAGGAATCCGCTTACCCAATTTCAAGATTGTACATCAAGTAGTTTAAACATGGAAACAATTATTATTAAAGCCTTTAACCATCCCCCCGTAACGCCCCTTGCGTTTCGGAATTTCGGAAAATCCTTTCTTAGCTGATGTTTATCAAAGGAACATGTCTACCAAATTTCAAGTCTGTAGGTTGAATAGTTCCAGAGATTTCGTGATTAGTCAGTCAGTCAGTGAGTGAGTCGCTTTTCTCCTTTATATATATAGATTTTTTTTAAAGACAAATTTGGATAAGATTTTTGTTGAAAATTATCGATCTAGGCAGAGCTCATTTCTAATGTAGACAACTGATTTGTAATGTTAAATGAGATAAAATAAATGTATACTTATTCATTGTCTTAAGAAATAAATATTTCTTTTACAGAAATTTTTAGAATTTTAAAATGTAGAATTTAAAAATGAGACATAAAAAATTTTTAAACTTGAAGAGGAACAAAATTTTGAAAATTAATAAGCAATTCCTTTAACTTAAAATGTATTTTTCTCTCTTTTTTGCAGTAAAATTTTGTCTACCATAGATATCTGCAGAAATCTTGAAAAAGAAAACTACAATCTCCTTTCTATCCTTTACGCGTATGAATTTGAGATCAGACTGTATATGGAAGACTCGTCTGCGGAAGCAGTTCTGAAGCAAATGCTGTACTTGCCATTTGTAGATCATAAAGTTTTACAAATCGTAGCAGCGACTGCCCAAGTGAGTTTTCCCCCCCTTTTTAAAATACCTCATTTTATAAAGTCTGCTTTTGAGGAGTAATTCGGTAGAGCTTATAAAACTGTATATTACAAGTAGATGGAGTTGACGGTTGCAAG